>OY744611.1:53457109-53519609 GCA_963556255.1 Allolobophora icterica | reverse complement strand
GTGCAGATAGGCTAGTCAAACACACACACACACACACACACACACACACGCACGCACGCACGCACGCACGCACGCGCGCACACACTCACACACACACACACACACACACCTTAAACCGGATCTCTTAAACATGTAGATGCTACATGGTATAAATATGGCTCCTTTATGCAACCACCTGATCTACACCATACCTATGCCACGTAGATACCAGATTCTATACCAATATGCATTTCACATAGAATGCATATATGTTAAACATGTAGATGCTACATGGTATAAATATGGCTCCTTTATGCAACCACCTGATCTACACCATACCTATGCCACGTAGATACCAGATATATATCTACGTGATATCTACCAGATATATATATATATATATATATATATATATATATAGAGAGAGAGAGAGAGAGAGAGAGAGAGAGAGAGAGAGAGAGAGAGACAGAGAGAGAGAGAGACAGACAGACAGACAGACAGACAGACAGACAGAGGCAGAGGCAGAGGCAGAGGCAGAGGCAGAGGCAGAGGCAGAGGCAGAGGCAGAGGCAGAGACAGAGACAGAGACAGAGACAGAGACAGACAGAGACAGAGACAGAGACAGAGACAAAGGGTACAAATATAACGACACTCAAATGATTATAATAAAGATGCAGGCCCAGTTAGGAACATTGGTTAGAGCGTAGGCTGAGTCTCATGCGCCTGTGTGTTAGAGAGCGTGCGGTTCGCTGTTCGCCTCCCGATATTGGCTTATTACAGTGATTTAAATCTCGGGCTAGCACGGTCCGCACACGGGGACCTTAAATGGCGTTACGCCTATTCATACAGGCAACGATAGTGAAAGATCTCACCCGATCAATTCATTGAAAAATCATGAGAAGGATCGAGGCCATACGGTCGCTATATAAAAACGTGTAGGCCTACATTTATATGCTGCAGCTGCAGCGCGTAGCCCTATTCGGTGAATGCGCAAAGTGTTTGGCGCGGGGGCGAAACTTTGGTCTAAAAAGTGGGGGTACCAATTTCTTACACAGGCCCAGTGGTTAAAATGGTTTGGGTGAGCAATGGGAACGCCAAAGAAGAGTTTCATTGAAACGCATGCGTGAGCAGTGGGAATGCAAGAAGCAAAGAATTTCGAGAGCAGTGGGAACGCCGTTCCCACCCAACTTTAACCCTTGCATAGGCCTACACGAAACAAGGCGGAAACTGCGATCTCTGGGAAGGCACAATAATAAAATACTGATTGGCATTATTAAAAAAGTGTGGGTACGGTACCCCCAGTCCAAAGAGTGGGGATACAGGCAGGGGCGTAACTTTAGTCTAAAAAGTGGGGGCACCAATACTTCGGTCTAAAAATTGGGGGTACCAATTTCTTCTCCACTCTTGCTCTTCGCATGGTGACCATTTTGAACATATTCCCTGCCCGTATTCTCCTTAATTTTGGCTCTCGGTTTACCTCTGTAGGGTCATGAGGGGCATGTGTACGCAATTTTATACTTTTCATAAGAAAACGTAAAGAAGAAATTAATCACGCCGAAAGCACTATCATAAATTGTGTGAAACACATATGACGAACAAACTTAACTAGTTGTAAGCACTTCAAAAGCATGCAATATCAAGAAATTCTAAACAGTTTTGAAGTCACTTGGTGTGCGGCCATTTGCCCCGAACATGGGGCATGTTTCCGCACGTTGTGGGGCAAGTGTCCAATACGTAGGCCCTACGCAGGCGTATAGTTACGCCTACGCCTAACATAATTCACACACAAATGTGCCGCATTCGTACGACGTACAGTCCTCATGCCACCATTTCTCACATCTGCTACACTGAATCCATTCTTCAGTAGGCGGGTTAACAAAAACTTCCTCACAAGATGGGCAAAAAATGTTATCTGCACTACGCAGGATCGAATCTCTATTTGTCTTATTTCCTTTCTTTCCTTTGTTCTTGCAAAGTCTTTCTTTCTTGGAATCGTCTTTCAGCACTTTTCGTCTTCTGCTGCTATCTCTACTGGTCTTTTTTTTGGTCTTCGTTCCATGTTTCTTCGATATATCTTTCTTCTTATGGAGGAGGCCTAGGCCTATGTTGCTCTTTTTTCTGTTTATTCTTTCTTCCATCTTCAACCGTTTCCCTTCGATTTCTGTCTGTTTTTCTTCAAGTCGGGCCTTAAATGGAGAAGCAGTAAATACCTCAGACCTCATCGAGGCTCTTCGCTTTCTGGATTCTGGATTAGCGATTTTTGGAAATGGTCTGATTGCTGACGGCGACACATAACTTTTTGACTCCGGTACATGTTCATAACCTGGCGAAGACTCGACGACTGCAGATGAATCATCAATCATTGACTCGACGACTGCAGATGAATCATCAATCATTAGGCCTTCACCAGTCAGTAGGCCTACATTTGCTGTTGCTGTTGTTGAAGTTGTGTTTTTCATAGCAGATGTTGAAGCACCGTCGCTACCGCCACCGTCAACAGGTGCAGTCGATGTGGACTCATCAGCTATGAAGCCGACCGGGGTCATAGGCCTAATGTCTGGTGATTCGTCCTGTGTAGCTGAATACGATGGTACTGCGCTACGTGGCGTGGTTGTAATTGTCAGGTTGTTGCCGTTACCAGTCACGGATGAACTTGACGCTGCCTCAGTTGTCACCGTTGCATCTGGTCTGTCTGTGAGAAGAGCCCCAACAAAGTCGACAGATGTGAAAGCATTCTTGTTCAGCGGCCATATCCCAGAAACCTCAAACGCTTTACTGGCAGCACCAATGGATGCACATCTGCTATATGCAACGTTGAAGAGCTCAGCAACCTGGTAAGGTGTAATGGCTCTTCCCGGATGCGTAGCCATCCAGCATTCTGCAGCAGATGCGTAATGGCTCTTCAGCGGACCATAAAAGCATACATCAAGCGGTTGTGTTTTATGGCTGGAATGTGGAGGTAAACTAACAACGTGAATGGAATGCTGTCTACAAAACAACACTGAAGTTAGGCTGATATGCGACGAATGATTGTCGAGAACTAACAGAACAGGATCGTCGACACTTGACTTTACTGCATTTTGGAAGTGTTTCAGCCAGTCAAGGAACAAGTCTGAATTAATGAATCCAGAATCTGAGCACATCTGTATACTGCCATTAGGTGCTCCATGAAGCAGTGCATCATGGTGCCTCTTGCGTGGAAATATTAAGGCTGGTGGAACATAATTACCTCCGGCCGACATACAACAAATGACTGTAACCGTTACACCTCGCTCCGCCGACACTATCTTGCTGACATTTCGACCCTTTTCGCCGATTACTTTTCTTAGCTTGTTCGGTACTGTGCTTAGACCACTCTCATCCATGTTGAAAATTCGTGCTGCTTGAAAATGATACTTATTATACAGATCTAGCAAATTCTTCTGATAGATGTTCCACTGTGGCTCGTTGAAGCCGATTGCACGTCCCAAGCTCATGGCTTCAGGCGTTTTCAGAGACAGAGTGCTGTTTCTTTTCATGAAGCCATAGACCCAGTCTCTGCCAGCCAAACGCGAACTTTTGTCAAACGGATGAACTATACCGTTTGCCTCTGCAAACTCGTAAGCCATTGCCTGCAGGTCTTTGAACGACAAGCCGTAAAATCGACGGCTGAGTTCTTTGCAATGTTCAGCTAACTCAGCCTCCAAGTTCAACGGAAACACCGCATGGAAACGGCCACAACTCAATGCAGCACTACCCTGCAATTTTAGAAATACACAAAAGACTTAATTCATACCGCTAACAATAATTATTCTATAACATTATAGGCCTAGGACTTCATCGATCGATAAAACTAACTTGTCAAATTAATTTAGGTAAAGAGTAGAGTATGTTTAAAAGCAGTGCACTTCTTACTTTCTTCAATCTCTTTCGCAGAGTTGACTCGTCCATGCCGAATTTCTTTGCAACTGATCGGATGCTTAGGCCGATTTGCAGATTTGCCTTTGCCTCCTCTAGAACATCTTGACCAATCGCCTTCCTTGTAGTCTTTCTCTTGTAGTTTCGTACCATTTCCGTACTATTTCTGTAAAAGCAATAACAAATCATGCATTATGACTCATCATGCGGGCAAGTGTCCGCACAGTGCATGGGGTAACTGACCGCACGGACACTTACCCCGTGACAGTTGCCCCAGACAGAGGCATATTGTTTACTAGACGATGTCTAGGCGGCTGCGAACAATTCTGGTCCGCTGCTTGCTGCTCGCATAACGGCTAATTCCTCCAAAACTATACACGCGCTTACTTAAACAGAAGCAACAACCGCTACATAATAGTGCGCTATTAACTACGGAAGAAAATTTACATCGAAATTGAACAAAATTAAAAATTCTTACCACGTTTTCAATAAATTCTTTCCAAACACAAATACACACACGAATTACTCGGCAGCCATCTTGGCGTAAGACGTATATGCTGTGTGTCGCCACCTGGTGAATAAGCTTATAGCTAAAAGCATTTATGACACTTGCCCCATGCGTATACTTGCCCCTCATGACCCTATCTAAGTACTTTCATACTTTTGGCGGAGGCTGCGTTCTCTGGGAAGGCACAATAATAAAATATTATTGGCATTGTTTAAAAAGTGGGGGTACAGTACCCCCAGTCCAAAAAGTGGGGGTACGGGTACCCCTCGTACCCCCGACAAATTACGCCTATGGATACAGGTACCCCTCGTACCCCCACAAATTACGCATATGATAACATTTAATCTACCATTAGGCGGGACTGAGATAAATTTAATTTATAGAATCCACTCTACTGTTCTTTTCCGTGGAATCATTTTTCAGCACTTAAAACTTTGCCAGTGCAATGATTTTCAAAAGTTCTTCCTCTAACCAACTCACATGTTTATTTCTATTTCACCCCACAGTTAGCAGGCGCTCAAAGTAATGTTCCTCTCTACAGAAATCTTTAGTAAAAGGCCAAAGAAAGAAACCACTAAACAGTAGAAGTTTCAGTTTAGCGACGCTGTGTCATAAGAAAGATGATTAGCGTCGCCCTCCTCCTTAATCCAGGCTTGGGACTAGCACTGTCAGAGTACAAACAGTGGCGGAGTTTTGGTTGTTGTCGTTGTTCCGGTTTACTTAACTGTTATTGGTTACAGTTTAAAAGGTGTTTTAGAGAAAACGAAGCAAAATCCTAATTGCATCTGAAAATTATAAAGTAATGTTTTGTTTAAGCTGAAAATAGTTATTTCAGAATTTTTTTAAAGTTATAAGTACAGTATTGTTAAAGTCTGCTATTTATAATTACTATTATAACCTTGTAGCATCAGATTGCTAACAAAATTTTACCACAAGAATATGCGACACCTGGTGACTAATATGGAATATATCGATTTTGTCTTAAATCGTTGGAAAGGAATCTATATATTGTGAACAGATTGATGATACATACATACATCCTGTGCACACACGCATTTGAACTCAAGTACTGGCAGGAGTTTGTTTCAGAGAGGTGAAACAGCTATGGCTTTGGAGCGATTCGCAAATTTTAGTGATGAGGTGACCGCGGAAACAGAAGACTAAACGACGAACTGTTGTTCATCGTGGTTTAGAGTCTTTTCTGTTACCGCGAGGGAAACATAGCAGAGACAGACAGACAGACAGACAGACAGACAGACACACACACACACACACACAGACAGACACACAGACAGAGACAGACAGACAGACAGTCGACAGACAGACAGAACCGAGCTTAAGTAGGTCCCACGTAGTACCAAGGGAAGAGTTCCATAGGGATAATGGATAATGGTAATGAAAATCCAGGAGAGGCGCGGATAGCTCGCAGTCTCCTCAAGTGGTAGTAGCAAGTGCGAGAAAGTAATATAAGGAGAGATGAGAAGCAAAGGCCAGTCTAAGCAAAAGAACAGTCTAAGTTGATTCCGAGGTCGCGGACATTCATAGGGTTTGAGAAGTTCGGAAAGTGAGCTGAGAGAAGTGAGAAGTCAAGTTTAAATAATTGCTGCTTTGTACCAAACCAGAGGGGTATTGTAGGTGAGTGATATCAGTTTATATTCTATTCGTTCGGGTATTTTAGGCAATTGGAGAGATTTCAGGACAGAAGTGATTTGGTTATGTTTCGGGGTTTTACTGACAGCACGGGGCTGAATAACTAATTGGGGCGGTTTATTTTGGGTATGTCTTTGTTCAGAAAGGGCGAGTTGCCGTAGTCTAATAATGCATGGCCATTGCCGAGAGCAGCTGGCTTAAGAAATAAACTGGACATTGTAACAGGGTATTTAGATATTTAGACTTTGACATGAAGTGTTACAGATTTGCGTGCTTTCTTACTTATCTAAAAAAAATAGTTCCACCACTGAACGCACTAATACTCCTAAGGCATTTGCCGCCGATTATAAAATTCGCAAAGTTAAAATTAATTTATTTTTAAATAAAGTAAATATGTTTTGAAACATAACCCGTTGCCATTAATTGGGGATCAACTATTATAACCAATTATTTCTGTGATGTTTGTTTACGCATAATTCTGTCGAAACTGGCCACGCCTGAAAATTCTTTAAAATGGAAATTAGTTATAGGTTACTAAGTAAATTTGTTGTGCAATGTTATCAGTGTAAATAAGTGAAGGAAAAATTGTTACAAAAGTTTATTCTTTCACCTTCTCAGTTGTGCAATGCCAGGGACTCTATTATTTTCAACACTTTCCCGCGTAGCGTATGAATTCCTAACTTACGCCCCTTGGTTCGTGCATGGTCACGAGGCCATGACATTATGGTTCCTTTAGAAAAAATGGCGGACGTTTAGATCTATTACAAATGTCGCGAACTTCTGATGATTCAAGTAAGTAATCTTAAATCCCAAATTCGTATCACTTATTACCATATTTGTGTAATGAAAACACAGCTTTGACCGAGATATTGCCATTAATATAAGCATATAGCGCTTAACAGACTTGCTCGTGGTAGTTATTCGAATTATCAACCAGTGGCGCACCTCAGACTTTACTTGGCGATTATACTTGGGTTTTCTGGTAGAAGTCGAGCAGTCATTAAAATTTATGTGCTTTTTAGTGTGCTCTCAGTGACTTTCTGTATTGCATTTGCAGAATCTGCAATCATCGTCTACATAGCCATGTAGCTATCAAAGTCGGTAGCCATGTGACTGGAATTGATTTTCTGTTTGAGCCTAGTGTGGCATATCCGTGAAACACTGTGAATACCTTGAACGTTTTTCAGTTGTAAGTAGAATTTCCAGTCTGTTGCTATGTCAAATTTCACTTAATATTTGTTTTTAAATTGAATATTATTATTACCATATTGCTTTTGTGAGGTACTTAAAGGTTGCTATATTAAGTGTTTTGATACATACATACATACATACATACATACATACATACATACATGCATCATACATACAATTATTATTATTATTATTATTATTATTATTAATATTATTATTATTACTATTGGTGGTTCGGTAAACTTGTGCTATAGGGGTTGTGCAACCTGGAAAGTTGGCTACATGTATACCAGGAGGTCTCACCGTAACACTAACAGGCGTAGTTTAATTAAACAAGTTAACAACAAATATCTATACACGAATGTTTCCTGCATCAATGACGCTAATAACACTAGTTAAAAATTTTAAGGTAACTTTAAAGCTGAAGTGTTCAAGGTGAATATTCAAATCTCACTATGCTGAATTTTTTGTATTTCAAATATTGCAAAACACTCAACTCATCCTTGCAAATCTTGTTAAACTCCAACAGTTTCATGTTATAGTAAGGTGTAAAACAAAGAGCTGGACTATTTTAAAACTTGAATGTTTTAAAACTGTGCATGTTTAGATGGTTTGTAACGTTTATTTAACGACGCCGTCATATCAAATATGATTGACGTCAGTCAGAGCATATATACAAGTGTATAATCGGTCACGTTTGGGGTCGCATGTTTAGAGTTTACACAGCTGTTTTAATAGTTGGAACCGTTGTGGCAAAAACTAGCCTTATTAGTGTCTTTGGCGCTAACTAGTTAGTTTCGTTAGATTAGCAAACCCTTCTTTCATTTAATTAGGATTATTAGTGTCAAGGTGTGACCTCTTGTAATACATAGTCCCATTGAAATTGGTTAGTCATTAACTTTTGATATGGACCCCGATATCGCAAGTTTGCCGGGGGGCTCTTGATAATATAGTGGTTAGCATGCTGTACTGCTGACCGAATAAAACGTTTCTTAACCTGGGTTCATGCAGAAACGCCCCTCTAAAAGTCCTTGACTACGAGATATTTTATAGACGATAGTCCTGAGCATTGCCCTTTGTTGATCCGATTGAATGTTCATTTCCCTTTCTTTTCTTAACTTTTTTGTTCCTGGTTGTGGTATGACAAGCAGTTTACTCAATAAACAAATATACATACATACATATCAGTTAAATGTAAGGTTTCCATGTGTTTTTGTAGTGTCATGTATGGGTAATCATGCAGACTGAGAGCGTGTTTATATAAACAATATGGTTGCCACAGACTTCGCTCCAATAGAGCACTGCTATCTACCTGCCACATCCCATAATGCAATTTGTTAAGTAAGTAACGAACACAAACTTTTATTACATGATTGACTGTTTAGCATCATGAAACGGTTGGACATATTGCACAAAAACAACCGCAAGTGCCAAATTACACTTCCTCTTCCCACGAAACACTCAGTAACCATTTTCAGGCACTCGCTACTTTATTTGGTTCTGTTTCTTAAGAAGTCAATTAAAGTTTGTGTTCATTACTTACGTACTTACATTATGAGATGTGGCAGGTAGGTAGCAGCGCTCTGTTGGAGCAGTTAGTGGTAACCATATTGTTTATATACACAGGCACTCAGTATGCCTGATTACCCATGTATGTATGTGTATGTACCAACTTCAACTTTCAAAATTCCTCTGCTGTTTTTGACTGTGTGGATTACTGTATACTACTTGAAGTCTTGCAATAGTCCTTTGGCATCCCTCATGTACAGAGCACATGCAGATCATCTGTCACCTTACTTATCTTTCATGGTCACACCTTGCAACTCTGTTAATGGTTGATCCTGTCTTCGATCAGCATCTGCTGGAAAGCCTGTTATTCCTGGTACATGTCTTGTCTTTGACTGGCTTTCATTCTCAATTGCCATTCCATCCATTGAGAACTCTGTGTGCATGTATGTACGTTTGAATGTAACTATGTCTGTGTGTCTTTATGTATGTGTGTATGTGTATTTGTTTAATGTATATTTATTTAAATGGATATTTGTATGCATGTAAATATATGTGTGAATGAATTTTTTTTTATCTTAATAGGTTTTATCTTTTTATGTGGACTCACATTACTAGAGTAAAATGTCTTCGATTAAAAATTTATGGTATCATGTGAGGTACATATGAAGACAACACAGAAGACAGTTGGGTGCTCAATTGGCCCGCATTGTGCCATGTTTGGCAACTGATATGGGCCCATGTTTGTTAACTGCGGCACTGTTGTTTTTTGGTTTTTCCTGTCCTGGACAAGGATAAAGGTAATGCTAAGACACAATATGGTTAAACTACACACACAAGGCTGTTACAGAATACAGAGCATAGCTCATATTAAGGAATTATTATTGTTATTATTATTATTACTATGCATTTATTAAGTGCCTTATCTAGTGATCAAGCATTTGTCTGTGGCGCTGAGCAATGTGATTGAAGGACTTGCTGATGGTTGCCTCAGGGCTAGCTTAATGGACTGCTCTTCTTGTATCGGTATGGGTAAAATAATCATGTGAATTTCATTTCTTTGACATGTATAATGTATAACAATGTGTGTGTGTGTATATATATGTATATATATATATATATATATATGTAAAACAGTTAAATGCATAAGCATATATGTAAATGGTTTTATATACATATATATATGTGTGTGTGTATAGGCATGTAAATTGTTGACCTTTTTTCGGACAAAATGTTTAATAAAAATATAATCAGCTTAAATTGGTAAGTTTCTTTGCATTGACAAATTCCTCCATTCAAATTCTACACCTTGTGTGTGTATATATATATATATATATATATATATATATATATATATATATATATATATATATATATTGTACACCAATATATTAAAGTAGTCCATGGTAGGAGCCATGGACTACTTTCTGTCAGCCACTCTGAAAGAGGTTCAAACACTTATCTTTTTCTCGCCTAACAAAACCGGTCTTGACACTATTCGTACTTGGTTTCTGAAGAGTGCTTTGATGTCCTGGATCTGTAAGATTATGGCTTGTAATATATATTACATTGATTGTCAATTTCGCATTGCACAGGAGATCCCTTCCATCTGTATTTGCTCGTGCATAAGGTCATCCACTGCTTAAGAAACATTCTTGCCTTTGATGACCTGTCAAATTACAGACCAATCTCAACCTTAAATTTTACATGTAAAATCCTTGAATAGCATGCAAACTCATCTATAATCAAACTCACTTATATCTCCCCTTTTCAGACTGCATATCCTAAGTTTCACTCAACAGTTTCACTCAACTTACTGTTCGTTACAACATCATATGTTCAGTGGACAGGGTTAGGGTAACAGCACTTGTTCTACATGACTTGTCTGCTACTTTTGCTACTTCATCGTCTTAAGCACTGCTTTGGGATATCTGGTCATGCACTAAATTGGTTTATTACTTATCTTAGTCCATGTACTCGGTGTATTTAAATGGTAATTATTCATCTAGTGCCTTGTTGGCATGTGGTGTTCCACAGGGCTTTGTGCTTGGTCTTCTTTTGTTTACATTACCACACCACTAGGCACAGTGCTGGAAAATCATTCGCTGGGCTATCATTTCTATGCTGGTAATACTAAAATGTACATTTCATTTGACAGTCTGTCATGGTCTTTAAAGTCTTGCAACTTCTTGGGTGGGGGCCTCTAAACTCTTTAACCGATCAAATAATGAATTTCTGTTACTGGACACTGCACAGCAGCTTTAAAAATATGATCAGCTTTAGTCATTGAAACTGGGTGACTCAATTTGTTAAGCTGGCAGACACTTCTTGTAACTTAGGCATTGTTTTCAATTCTACCATGTCTCTCACTGGTCATGTAAACAGCATTTGTAAGTCATCATATACGTTCATTCGAATTTGTTGCTAGTTGCCTAGATTACTGTAACGTCCTTGTTACTGGTATCAATAGGTGAAATATGCCTAAGGTGCTGAGATTTGAGAACTCTGGCTAGAGCCATAGCAGCCAAATGCTGCTAGAGCCATAACTAATACATGTATCTTAATCTGAACATGTAACCCATGTGCTGAAATCTTTGCATTGACTTCCTGTTCAGTAAAGAATTATTTTCAAATTGGGTCTCATGGTTTACAAATTCTGGCCAGCCACAATACTTAAAACCAGTTCTTATTCTCCAGTCTTATCATTATTCAATGAGGTCATCTGATTATCTTTGTGGGGTCATACCAAAATCAAGAACTGTCCTTGGTGAGTGAGTTTTTTTGCAGGACCTATTGTTTGGAATTTTATCCCTGTGTCTGCTTATTCTGCCCAGCCCCATGTGTCATTTCGTTCTCAACTTAGTCTTTCAAATTGCTTATTCACCATAGGCTATCTCCGTGTTATGGACTGATCTTCTGGATACTGACCTGATAATATTAGGCTTGGTTTGATGTGCCATCGTTTGATGCCTTGTGCTATAGACACCAGCACAGTAGACGTTACTAATTACAATTATATGTATATATAAAATTATATATGTTTTTATGTAATAGTTATGTGTAATACATCTATATAAATAAAGCCAGCTTTCTGTGTGTGTGTCTGTCTGTCTGTTTGACCGGGCTTAACTTCTACAATTTTGCACCTTTTCACTCGAAACCTTCACTACTGTGTCGGCCTCGGTTTCGGACACCCAGTGGAGGGGTTCGCTTCCCCGTTTTCACCGCTACCATGGTGAAAAACGGCCAAAACATCGCCCCAAGCGATAGGAAAATTACCGTCCCTGCAGTGACATTAGGCTTACTGCATTGGATGCAGTCCCTGCCGTGACATTAGGATTACTGCATTGGATGCATGCACGTGTAACAAACATCGAAGAGAAATTTATTGTTGGTAAGTGGTGGTGGGGGTGGTGGGTGGGGGGGTGGTGGGGGGTGGGTGGTGGGTGGGGGTGGTGGGTTTGGGGGGGTTGTGGGGGGGTGGGTGTTGGGTGGGGGTGGTGGGGGTGCAGGGATTGAAACTTATAACCCCGGGCAACGCCGGGTAATCCAGCTAGTACTTATATAATTATATGTGTGGTTGATTTGGTTGTTGTTGGGATTGGCTTCTTAAAGTGCCAGAGACTGCTATAGTTATCGATTTAACACTGCCTTATATTATTATCACTTGTGTAATCTGCTAAACGGTAGCCTCGTTGGTAACCTCTCCTATAGTGCAAAGGGATATCAGATTCGTTGACGCTTTGTGGATGCTGATGAGGCATTGGTGTAACATGCACCATTGATGCATTGTATATTTTTTTAAATTTTGTGTAGCTAGTTTATTGATTTTGTTGTTATAACCTGTCCTAGGGATGCAGTGATTTAGCCTACTGTGGTTATTATCTAGAAGCATTGATATGAAATATTTTACAATTACCATGAAGTATTTTACTTCTCAACAGGTGCAACTTACTCAATGATGCTTATGCAGTGCATTCTTGTGAATTATCATGTAAATTATTCATCAGTTGCATCTATAGTGTTAAGCAAGTCTTTGTGTAATTTGATGCTATAGGCTTGTGTAATTAATCTACGCCACGGACGCATTGTATGCATAGTGGGTATGTGGAGTGTGGTCCACAGTTGGGCCTCATTGTTTTCGCAGTGGGTCTGTGGAGTGTGGTCCACAGTGTGGATGCATTGTGTGGTTATTTATACAGAGTTTATAGGTAATTCCAAGTATGGATCTGAGAACGTATGATTGCAAGTGCGTCGGTAGTTGGGTATGCATGTATAATTGTATATGGGAATTTGTGTGGACATGTGCTTGTCTATGTGTATGTATATATATGTTCAAGTGTTTGTATGCATGGTATGTGTGTGTGTGTGTATGTGAGAGTGAATGTATGTTTGTTGACATTCATGCATTTATGTAGGGCAGTGAAAAGGCATGAGTGTTTCAAGGGGTATAAGCAAGTTGAAGCTCTTGGGCGCAAGTGGGTATAAATGTGTGGGCTAATGGGCATGAAAGTATGTGTGTAGGTGACTGCTCATGAATAAACTGAGGTCTTCCCTGAAGTTAAATCCACAGAATCACTATAAAAGTTCACACAATTGATCACAGATTGTATTATCTTGGCGGTAGTTAAGTACTAGTTAAGAACAATGAAACCATTGTACAACAATAGTTATACTTACAGGCTTTAGTTAAGTACTCAGTTATCACTGTATTAAGAATGATGGATGATCGATTGCTTTCCACTTACTTTACTACTACCCAGGTGGCGTTGGTAGTGGGGTCATTTGACCCATTTTGGGCCTCCTGTGTAGCCAGACTTTGGCATATAATGTATGTTTTGCTGTATCCGTGAAAAATGTTTGGTTACCAAATAAACATATATCATATCATATATCATAATTGAATTAATTAATAAACATCAGAAAAAGTTCAGTTCATACTCTGCTGTGTATTCACTTCCTAATGAACTCATCTTTTCTTCACCTATTAAAGCTATTTCCTTGACATTATTCTTACACCTCTTCTGAAAAAGTGCTTTGGATGCTCTGTGCTCAATGATTGTCAATAAATAACTTCTTATTGGGTGAAGCATCTGGTTTTTAATTTTGTGTGAACTCTTTGTTGGATTGTAGGAGCCGTAAAAACATGAAGTTTGCCAGTAACGGACAATGAAGTCTGACTTAAATGTGCTGCAGTCTTTACAAACTCCCATGACAGCGAAAGAAAAATCAACATAGTCTGATGACAGCATGATCGACCACAAACAGAACACTGTAACTCCCATAATAAATTCTTATGTTGGACACAGCATTGCATTCAATCTTGAGGGAACATGACATTGTGTTCTTTTCCTGTCAGTGTCATTTCTTGTCACGAGGCGGTTAGTCAGACCTCTTTGGTTGACATTAATGATCTCTTCATCAACTTGTGTTTTTGATAGTTGTAAAATTATATCGATATGATATTAAGCGATCAACAATTTGATCCTGTTGAGTTGATTGGAATGTCTTGGTTACTTATTTTATTCCTTCAAATGGTATTTTAATTTGTCAGCACTGTGTGCATTAATGCTTCTCTGCATATTGTGTTCTTATAACCTCCATGTTTATATTTTACAATTAAGAAATTGAGTGATGAATTTGTGGGGTGTGTACTTGACTATATAAATTTCTAAAACATTAGGCTGGTCAAGAAGACGTCAGAGCTATAGATCTCAACCTTATCAAATGTTTATGTGAACTGAAATGCGGTAAAGCTGCACGTTTTGATGGCATAGAATCTGAAAAACTGTTCTGTACTCACCCAATACAGTTAGGTAAGTTGCTAACATTACTATTTGCAGTAGAGTGCATTATGGATATGTACCAATGATTTTGGTTGAGGCGTAATAATTCCTCTTGTGAAAACTAAAAAGGTGATCTATCTTGTAGCAGCTACTGTTATATAACACTTAGTGAAAATATTGCGAAGTTATTTGAGGTGTGTCTTTTTGAGCTTTATAGCAGTTATCTATGTTCTTCTGGCCTTTGGTCTGGATTCAGGAAGAAAATTGGTTGCGATAGAGCAATTTATACAGAACTTGAGGTCTACTGTTGAGTAAATCAAAATGTTTGCATTTGATTTGAAAGTATGCCTAATGATGAAGAATATTTCACACAGATTTTAATAATTTTGATACACTGGTTTAGTAGATGGTTGCAGCTGTAGGATGGAATTGTGTATTTTCTAGAATATTCAAATTAGTTTGCGGTGTCAGACAAGGAGGTGTGTTATCTCTATGCTATTTGTTATTTTTGTGGATTACAATATTGTTATCTGATAGATAGAATGACTTCTATGTAAAAATTAATTGTTACTTGTGAATTAGAGTATCCTATATGGATATGAAGTTCAGTATAACAAAATCTGTGGTGCTCTGGGAAATTTCATTCCCAGAGCCTTATTCACTGGTTTCCACAGACATGGCCACAGCTAACTAATGTTAAGATGCTTCTATGTTGACTAATGTTAAGATGCTTCTATGTTGACTAATGTTAGGATGTTAACTAATATTATACAATTAATATTACATCATTCAACTAACATTACATTACTGATTTAGCTATCCATATTATTTTTTCACTATGATTCCCGTGTTAATGTTCCTGGGTGCGGTGTGCCATCCAGTTTTTTCAATAAACCAATATATATAAAGGATAGTTGGTGCCCATAAATATTTCTGTAAGCATTTGCCATTAGTGTTTGAGTTTGCCATGTGTTGAAAAGCAAAATACTTAGCAGTTATACTGTGACAGTTAATGTGCAAAAGTCATTTTGACTGCAGGAGACAGTTTGAACCATAGGCGTAGACCCTGGGAGTGCAGCCGGGGCACGTGCCCCCAATAATTTAGATGGACTGTACATTTAATGCAAAAAGTGTAGAATGAATAATGAAATGCCCCCAATATTTTGGACAAGTTTACGCAAGTGGTTTAAACTGAGCCTAAGTGAAATAATTTGAAAATTTACAAGTCTGTTAATAATAGCTTTTTAAAAGGACACTTGGATGAAATTGTTCTGTTGCATTTATTCAAAACACATTGTGAGCCACTGCTTGTATTTGCATGTGAATGTGTTTGACCTACCATCTGTAATTACGCAATGTTGACAAATGCATGGAACAGAAAATTTTGGAGGTTTTTGAATGTAAATAACACAATGATTGATGGGTGCTATCATATTTGTTGGTTGTTTACTGCAGGCTGACTTTGATGTTAGATAGTATTGTTCAAGTTAATCTGGTGTCACGACAAATGGTTCACGGACAAATGGTTCACAATCTTCCAGCTTCTAGTTTGAGCTATATTTTCATCGAGAATCAGGCTTATAGTTTGAGCTCTATTTTCATTGATGTTCCAGCTTCTAGTTTGAGCTATATTTTCATCATCGCTGATCCAGCTTTAGTTTGAGCTATATTTTCATCGCTCATCCAGATTCTAGTTTGATGAAAATAGAGCTCAAGTGCTTTTTCGTAGTCCAATGTAAAAAACACAAACTAGAAGCGGGGAGATTGTGAACCATTTGTCCATGAACCATTTGTCGTGGAACCGTTAATCTACAGTACTAACACTGTACTAAATGAACTGCAAGCATTATTTGTACAACGACAAAAGACACTTTGTGAAATCTATGATATATTGAAAAATTTTAACTTTAGTGACTTAAGGATAAATGTTTATGAAAGGCATTTGCTTATCAATTAGTTGAGCTGCTTATTTTTTCTCATTGTATGTGCATATTTGTTCTGCTGTTTCTCCTTTGTATAGGGGGTGTTCTTTTGTGTTGCCCATATGTGGTGAAATAAAGTTTATTCAAAATGGAAACTACATAAGCAGACTATGTATGTTTTACATTGTGTGCATATGTTGTAGATGTGCTGATTACTTACAGAAGATGCACGCACATGGATGCTATATAGACCACATATGGTTTACTGGTGAGCATTCTGTTTGAAATGCAGATTGCTAAACCATTTGGTATCTGTATAGTATACATGTGGAGTAGATAAGCTAGTTAAATATAGGAACTATATATATTGCATATGGCATGCAGATTGGTACATCATATTGTATCTATATAGCATACATATGGTGTAGACCACCTAGTTACATATAGAAACTTTATAGATTCTATATAGAATGGAGACTGGTAAAGCATCTGGTATCTGTACGGTATACATGTGGTGTAGACCACCTAGTTACATGTAGAAACCACATAGATTCTATCTAGACTGGAGATTGGTAAAGCATCTGTTATCTATATGATATAAATATGGTGTAGATCAGCTAGTTACATATAGAAGCAATATAGATTCTATATAGAATGCAAATTGGTAAAGCATCTGGTCTCAGTATTGTATACATATGGTTTAGATCACCTGGTGTCATATAGATGCCATATGAATACCATCTAAAGCCCAGATGGTTTGTACATATGCATTCAATATGGGCTGTCGGGTGCAAACAAGATGAATCCAGGGATCCCTTCCATATGTGGTCCCATATGAAGGCCATATGATTCCCATATTACTTTGCATCTGGTCTCAATATTGTATACATATGGTTTAGATCACCTGGTGTCATATAGATGCCATCTGAAGCCCAGATGGTTTGTACATATGCATTCAATATGGGCTGTCGGGTGCAAACCAGATGAATCTAGGGATCCCTGCCATATGTGGTCCCATATGAAGGCCATATGATTCCCATATTACTTTGCATCTGGTATCAATATTGTATTCATATGGTTTAGATCACCTGGTGTCATATAGATGCCATATGAATACCATCTGAAGCCCAGATGGTTTGTACATATGCATTCAATATGGGCTGTCGGGTGCAAACCAGATGAATCTAGGGATCCCTGCCATATGTGTTCCCATATGAAGGCCATATGATTGCCATATTACTTTGCATCTGGTCTCAATATTGTATACATATGGTTTAGATCACCTGGTGTCATATAGATGCCATATGAATACCATCTGAAGCCCAGATGGTTTGTACATATGCATTCAATATGGGCTGTCGGGTGCAAACAAGATGAATCTAGGGATCCCAGCCATATGTGTTCCCATATGAAGGCCATATGATTGCCATATTACTTTGCATCTGGTCTCAATATTGTATACATATGGTTTAGATCACCTGGTGCCATATAGATACCATATGCATACCATGTGAAGCCCAGATGGTTTACACATATGAATTCAATATGGGCTGTCGGGTGCAAACCAGATGAATCTAGAGATCCCTGACATATGGCATCCCATATGAAGCCCATATGTTTTCCAGATTACATTGCTGTTGGGGGTCTAGTCATTGCACGCGATCAATAAAAATTGGCACTGTGATTATTCATCTGCGTCCTACCTGAACACTTTCCCGGTCGCTGGTAAAAAGCTGTAAAGATCGCTGCCCACTTCATTTGTTTGCTCAATTCTTTGATGTCGTTCAGGTATAAACTCAAGATTCATCTCTTTCAACTTGCCCATAAACCGTACGTAGCCTGGGTCATGGCTTTTCTCATCTATCCGATTTAGACCTGGCTTTGCCAACAGATTATGATTTTGATTTAGGATTCCACTTGAAGCTAATATTGAATGATGTCCTGGAGGGGGTAGAGAGGGAAGGTGTTTGAATGGTAGTACGCTGAAACGAAGATCAGAAGGACGTGGGTTCGATAACCGCTAGCCCCACAAGATCTCATGTTCTTCTAGCAAGAA
Source organism: Allolobophora icterica (assembly GCA_963556255.1). Classification (NCBI taxonomy): domain Eukaryota; kingdom Metazoa; phylum Annelida; class Clitellata; order Crassiclitellata; family Lumbricidae; genus Allolobophora; species Allolobophora icterica. The sequence continues at coordinate 53,501,114 of OY744611.1, read as the reverse complement.
TGTTACCATTCACTTATCCCCTAGTATAATAATAATAATAATAATAATAATAATAATAATAATAATAATAATAATAATAATAATAATAATAATAATAATAATAATTTATTTATTTATTTATTTATTTATTTATTATTATTATTATTATTATTATTATTATTATTATTATTATTATTATTATTATTATTATTATTATTATTATTATTATTATTATCTGTATTAGATTTGACTGCATGAATTATAGATACAATAACAATCATAATTGCAATAGCATTATTATAATTACAATGACAACCAAAATTACAATTACAGGTAAAATTACAATCATAATTACAATGACAATCCAGGGTCCCTGACCTGTCACGCATCTGTAGCTTGCCTCCAGGTAGGACGTGAGGTCCCTCGGACACGGTTGGACGAGATCTCTCAGAGTCGGAATGTGGAACTGACAGGATCGCTGACCGGAACAGGAACGGTCGAGAAGGTCAAGGACGTTGGCCGAGCACCCGATGAACCCGTAGTCACGGTTGACGCAACGTCCGAGTTGCAGTCGACCGTAACGAGCATCCTCCATCACAATGACTTGGTTGATTGAGCAGGAGATGTTGAACGACTCGAACTGACAGTATTCTTTTGCGGCTGAACATAGGAGCGTATGTGGTAAAGTAAATGTTAGGTGAGGTAATAAGTAAGATAAGATGAAATGAGGTAAGCTAAGGTAAGGCAAGGTCAGATCAGGTGAGGTGGAGTAAGATGAGGCGTGATAAATATGCATACATGCCAACTTACATACATACATACATACATACACACGTACATACATACATACATACATACATACAGGCACACATACCTGCATGCATGAATGCATACATACATATACACATACATGTACACACACATACAACATACATACACACATACATACATACATACATACATACATACATACATACATACATACATACATACATACATACATACATACAAACACACATACACATACAAACAAATACACATAAACCCATATATAATATTACACACACATCGTATATAATATATATAATATATTATACATCTAAACATAAATACATACATACTTACACACATCCATACATATAATTCATTCATTCGTAAATTTATATAGCGCCACTTCAAGAGAACTACTCAGAGGCGCTCCATAGAGCGTGTGTCTGTCGATAAACGCTACGTCACAAACGGTTTCTGTTCAATTGTGAAACAGAAACCTTTTGTGACGTCAGTACTGCGTTCTTGACGACGGCGATCAGAGCATTTTAACTAAAGATACACATATAGGCCTATATACACTGCCGTCATAATATGACGGGTAAATACACTAGTATTTACATAAATACATACATACACATATATACATTCACATATATACATACATACATACATGTACACACATATATATATATACATTTATATTATATACATACATGCATGCATGCATACATACGTGCATGCGTGCATGCGTCCCTAAATGCATACACAACTGCATGCACATATTCATGTAAAAAACCTGCATTGAAAAGCCGTGAATGAAATCAGGAGATGAAGCAAGGGGGGTCTGCGTGTATAATAGAGCCGCCTAGATTCAGTTGTGGAGATCGTAATTGCATGGCACCCTGGCTGGCAGTCGTCGTCGTCGTCGTCTTCGGCCGCAGTCGTCGTGTCTTGCGGGGGTCGCAGTCGACGTCGCAGCCTCCTCCTTACCCGGCCAAGATGCGAAACAGTGGCATCGATTGCGACAACAATTGATCTGGTACTTGGCGCCTTGGCTCCGTCGCCCAAGATGAATGCCAGGACGGAGGAGGAATCGTGGATGGATGGATGGAGGACAGTGGGATGCTGAATGGACCGCAGGCTGTTTGCTTGGATGGATGTGTGTGTGTGTGTGTGTGTGTGTCTGTGTGTGTGTGTGTCTGTGTGTGTGTGTGTCTGTGTGTGGTTGGATGGATGGCTGCATGCGTTCGTCTGGTGCTATTACTGGGTGGATTTGACTCAGTGTTCTGTTTTTTTATATTAATTATATGTCGCTTTGTGGCATTTTTCTCGTTTTCCCTTTCTCTTGACTATTCATTTTCTTGCTATCTGTCTATCTGTATCTCTCTCGCCCTGTGTCTCTCTGTCTCTTCGTCTTTCCGTCCGTCTGTTTGTCTGTCTCTCTCTGTCTCTCTCTTTCTCCCTCTCTTTCCCTCTCTGTCTATCTCTCGGTTTTCTCTCTCTCGTTCTCTCTCTCTCTTTCTTTCGTTCTCTCTCTCTATCTATCTGTCTGTCTGTCTGTCTGTCCGTCCGTCCGTCTCTCTCTCTCTCTCTCTCTCTCTCTCTCTCTCTCTCTCTCTCTCTCTCTCTCTCTCTCTCTCTTTCTCTCTCTCTTTCTCTCTTCGCCTGAGTAAGCCGATTATATCAGAGGGATATATAAAGGAATCCTCTTGTAAGGATTGACGTGTATATAAGCTATGTAAACTGTTGTATACTTCCTCTGTATATATATATATATATATATATATATATATTTATATATACATTCAAGCTGATTAACACACGGACATACAAATGGATTATGGATATATTATTATAAATGCAGACGAAAGATTACACGGCCATTGTCTTGGTATCAAGATATCGTCATGTGAACTAAGTATATAAAGAGAGACAGACAGACAGAGACAGCAGAGAGAGAGAAAAGAGAGAGACAAAGAGAGACAGAGACACACAGACAGAAACACACAGACAGAGAAGAGAGAGACACAAAAGAAACAGACAGAGAAGAGAGACAGACAGAGACAGACAGACAGACAGAGAGAAGAGAGACAGAGACAAAGAGAGAGACAGAAGAGAAGATACAATGAGAGAGAGAGCGAGAGAGAGTGAGAGAGAGAGAGAAAGAGAGAGAGAGAGACGCACAGAGAGCGAGTGAGAGATTAGAGAGTAAGAGAGAAAGCGAGAGAGAAAGAGGTTGTATGAACAAATGTATTTACATCTATATACATACATACATTAATATATACACATATATATAAATATATATATACACATATATATAAATATATACATTTATATATATACATCTATATACACACATATGTATGTATGTATAAAGGGATAAACGACGCGTTAACCCGTGGATTCGCTGCCATTACGGATGCGTAGAGTCGAAGACTTAGTCCTTCATTATCGTTTGTCGGCGACTGTATCGGCTTCTCAGCCGGACACGATCCCCCCGGGGCTCGACCGGACGCGTCCAGTCAGTCCCCCGTCGGATTAGCGCCGCCAGCCGTCCGTCCCGTCGCCGATAAGCCCTACCCCAGTCCCTTGACCGACCGACCGACCGACTGACCGACAGTCGGCCTCCTGTCGATGTCGGTTAACAAATCACCTTCGAAGGAAATGTCGTGCGAGATTTGTCGGTAGTTGATAAAGACGGGCAGGCGACGGTAGACGTCTGTGAGGCCCGTGCGGTGGCCGCGAGGGACGGAGGCCCGTCTGCGGCGAGGAGGACACGTGCGTCGCCTCCTGTGGCCGACCTGAAGAGGAGGAGGACACGGGTCACGTTCACTCGCGATGTGGGCGCAGACAAAATTATGGACAGACTTCTAAAGTTTGCGTTGGGATGAGGTTTGGATTAGGGTAAGGTGTAAGGGTTAGGTTAGGGTATAGTGATCAGGGAATATTGGTTAGAATTAAGGTATAATATATTGGCAGCGCTTCTTTTCAAGAAAAAAGGCTCCGGAACTGAATTATAGAAAGGCTAAAATCCAGAGAAAAACGGGATTGGGGTTGGAAGGGGTCTCAATAAACAATGAAAACAGTTCACAACACTGAAGTTAAACTAAAATTACTAAATTATTGTTTTTATTATTAAAATAAATAAATTATTTTTAGTAGCTGAAAAAAGGTGCCGGAACGCCGTTTCGGCGCGTTCCGGCTGAAAAAAGAGCACTGTATATTGGTATACCTTATCTAAACTTACTAAACCTTACCATAAGTTACCTTCATACCTTACCTAAATTACCGTAACTCACCTTGCCTGACTTCACATTACCTTATTTCACTACTTCATGTCTTCCAATTTGTTACCTTACTTTACTTTACCTCAAATTACCTCACCTTTCGATAGCTAACTTTATCTCATCTTAACTAGCTTTCCTAAGCTTACATTACCTGTAGTTCTCTCATCTCTTGAAACAATAATTCCACTCGAACTGTCTATCTTGCATCTTACTTGACATTATACGACAAACGCAAAGCATCGGAAAAACAACTCCACAATTTTACCGCCTTGTGAAACACCGTTTCCCTTCTAGAAACGAAAGCAATGTCACAGAATCGATTTAATATGTTCTTGTAAGAAAAATCTGACAGATTCCACAAACTCCTGGATCTGTCTCTTCTCCTGCAATTGCTTACAACAGCTGCGATCGAAGTCGACCGCGGCTGTCGGAGTCTCGATCCCCCGCTGTCGGCTGATTTCATCAACGTCGCCTGCAAATCATCTTCCGACTCGATTTCAGCGACAGCCGGTGTTGCTTTCCGGCGATTTCTACGGTCTAACACCTAACGACTGTTGTAACTAGACATTGTGTGGTGCGTCCAGACATCGTGTGATGTATCTAGATATTGTGTGATGTAACTAGACATTGTGTGATGTATCTAGGAATTGTGTGATGTAACTAGACATTGTGTGATGTATCTAGACATTGTGTGATGTATCTAGACATCGTGTGATGTATCTAGATATCGTGTGATGTATCTAGACATTGTGTGATGTATCTAGACACTGTGTGATGTATTTAGACATTGTGGGACACTGTCGCCGATTGGTTAGAGCGTTCGCTTTGTAACGCGGAGAGTGTGGGTTCGATCCTCCTCCCCTGAGACGGTTACTGTGCAAGGACGTTGAGCAAGTCCTTTACTCACAACTGCTCAACACATCGCTCGATGCTTGGATTAGATCAGATTTATTGGAATAGATTAATTGGATTGGGAGGATTGAATCTGATGAGGTATTGGAATATATTAGCTCGAGTTAGACTGGATGCTGTTGGATTGAACTGATTCAGATTGGTTGAGATTAGATATATGCTAGGATTAATTTAGATAAGTTTAGACCGGATGAGATCGCAATAGATTCGATTAAACTAGTAGATTGGATATGATGAGAAAGAATCAGAGTGCATCAGACCGGGGTTAGGGTTAGGGTTAGCCCTAACCCTAACCCTAATCCATCAGACCGTATTAGATGGGATCATTTATATAAATAAAGAGAAGAATCTGTCTGTCACACGGACTTTGACCGGGATGCATTTCTTCAGTTTTGGAGCTTTTCACTCGAAACCTTCACTACTGTGTCGGGGTGGGCATGACACACCCAGTGTGAGGCTTCGCGTTCCCCGTTTTGATCGCTACCATGGTCTGCCGGGCCAAAACCTACCCGGCCAATGCATTTTTAGCTGGTAAAAAACCTACACTCAACCTATTTTCACTCGCCAGATGGCGCCGCCCGAGAAGATTCTGTTTCTTTGACCGCCAATTCTCTGTCACCGGCACGCATTTCTAAAGATTCGCCAGATGGCGCAGCCGTAGGGACTTCACTTCACATTAACTTCACTGAACTCCCCGGGCAACGCCGGATAAACCAGCTAGTATTGAATAAGATAAAATCGGATTTGCCTGTTTGGATTCGATTAAATGAGATTTGATTAAATTGTGTTATATTGGATAACATTTGATTAGATTAAGAGAGATTAAATTAAATCTGTAATCAGTCGCTGTGAGCAATCGAGCTATTCATCCAGTAGAATAGCCCAGCAGACCTTTGCGTAACGATCCTCTGCGAGTTGTTCGTGACAACCTGACCGTGTCACCAATCGCAAAGCGGTTTGGCAGAGGCGTTATCTGGGAAGCAAACAACGTGAACTGCGTGCGCTGGTTTCCTGCCCAAGAACAACTTTCGAATTCGCCAACTGGAAATGAACGCTACGAATACGCATCCACTTCCGAAGTGTCCAGTGTTTAACGACATCTTGTGGCTGTCACTTTCCTTCGACCTCACCATCGGCGGCGATCCCGGGGGGTGTAGAGGGGGACAAGACCCCTACCTTTAACAGTGGGGGGACACGCCATATATCGGACCCGCAAATTTTTTAAGAAACACCAAAAACGTCATCAATTTTTTCGCACTCAGGTGTTGACCTCTTTTTTGACCAGATCAGTTCAAAACTCTTTTTTGACCAGATCAGTTCAAAACTCTTTTTTGACCAGATCAGTTCAAAACTCTTTTTTTTACCAGATCAGTTCAAAACTCTTTTTTAACCAGATCAGTTCAAAACTTTTTTTACCAGATCAGTTCAAAACTCTTTTTTTTAACCAGATCAGTTCAAAACTCTTTTTTGACCAGATCAGTTCAAAACTCTTTTTTGACCAGATCAGTTCAAAACTCTTTTTTGACCAGATCAGTTCAAAACTCTTTTTTGACCAGATCAGTTCAAAACATCAGTCTAAAAATGTCCCCCACCTGTCAAACAAGATCGCCGCCACTGGACCTCACCGTACATTTTTTAATAAAGTAACCTGTGTTGCTAGTAATTATAGTAGGTTCCTGTTTAACATTTTAACGACGAACTGAATTGGTTTCCCAGACGCTTTTAGTACACTCGTCGTTGAAGTGCTAATTATGTCATTTCAGACGATCATCGTCGCCCTCCTTCTTTATCCCGGATTTGGACTGGCACCACCCGTAATTGCAGTGGCGGAGTTAACCTGTTTATGGATAGTTAATCTTCTGTTTATAGGGCAAATGATTTATTAAACACTTTAACAACGAGAGCGTACTAAAAGTGACTGGGAAACCAATGCAGCTTGTACTCAAAGTGTTAATTAATAAAGGTTAAAGGTTTGTAAGATCACGCTGACGATTCAGCGCTGGTGAATAAATTTATTATTATTATTATTATTATTATTATTATTATTATTATTATTATTATTATTATTATTATTATTGCTACCACTATCATTGTTTTTATTATTACTACTACTACTACTACTCCTACTACTACTACTACTACTACTACTACTACTACTACTACTACTACTACTACTACTACTACTACTACTACTACTACTACTACTACTACTACTACTACTACTACTACTACTACTACTACTACTACTACTACTACTACTACTACTACTACTACTACTACTACTACTACTACTACTACTACTACTACTACTACTACTACTACTACTACTACTACTACTACTACTACTACTACTACTACTACTACTACCAGTACTACTACTACTACTACTACTACTACTACTACTACTACTACTACTACTACTACTACTACTACTACTACTACCAGTACTACTACTACTACTAGTACTACTACTACTACTACTCTTACTACTAGTACTGTTTTGTAATTGTTATTAATGTTGTTGCTATCATTACTATTATTGTCATCATCATTGTCTTCATTATTATAAGAGTCTGTCGCTTCTCCTAATGGCGGAGTGCCAATCGATGCCTTCCTCCTTCGCGGCTGAGATGTCTCCGCAGTTGGCGCTGAATTGGATCCGTCTTTCGAAAGAGAAGACGTACGATTAAACAAAACCAGATCTCCTATAATTGCCAGCCGACCAACAACCCGAGATTCTACCGCCACTCTATAGTATACGTGGATATATTCTGGGTGAATATATAGTTTATATATATATATATATATGTGTGCGCATATATATATATATATATATTCACATAGATCCACTGTGTATATATATATAGCCATATATATATACCCAATATATATCTATGCATATATATATATACACCTAATATACTGTGTCTATCAACCTATATTCATATATATATATATATAACTATATATATATTATATATATATATTCTGATAGACACAGGATTGTGTAAATATGCGAAAGACTGACACACATGTAGGCAGACAGAAACAGACAGACAGAACATTGTATAAATGTACGCATTATGAGAGAGAGACAGACAGGCAGGCAGAGGCAGAGGCAGAGACACAGAGACTGAGACAGACAGAAACATGCAGAGAGAGACAGAGACACAGAGACAGAGAGAGGGGGTGGAGAGAGGCAGAGGCGGAGACACTCAGTCAGACACACGCACAAAGACGTAGACGGAAGAAAAGGGAGAGGTTGTTCCGAGCACTTGCGTTGGAAGACGAACCATCCTAAACAAACGAACAGTCACTAATCTATACAGTCGCCATTATCAACAGGCAACTGATCCCCCTCTCCAGCTCCACCCACATCTCTCTCCCCGGGCCGTGAGTACTCCTTCCCCTTCCCCTTCATCGACTGCCCGACCCTTGCCGAGGAGAGGACGCCTAGATACCTGTAGGGGTCCGTCATACATTGACGGGTTTAATATTTCCCTGAGATCGTCTCGTATTGAGCCCTGGCATCACGCATCTTCAGTAAACAGAAGAGACTCTCTGCTCGAGTCCAACCTGTAGAAAGTCTTCATCTCCCAGCGAAGAGAACCCCATGTTCGCAGAAGATGTACAGAACTCTTCTGAATTCGCTCGATAACTATAGGGTGCCACAAATACGCGTTCTGTGATACACTACTGCGGCGTATCAGCTTCTGGGCTATACTATGCCGTGTATACGAACGGTGAGAACTGTTCAAAATAATTGCACACCTCTTTAAAGGGTGATATTCTACCAATAAGTGAAAGTGGTCCTGCATTACACCATTCAAAGCATTATTCAGACATAATAGAGGACTGCTGTTCTGTTTTCTCTTATAGGGCAAACACCACGCTTAAAAGAGGTGTGGGTTTATTTTACCTTTAGCAGCGTCTGTATGGCATAATACAGGACCACTATCGCACTGTTGCCATAAGATGCCATTAAAGTGATTAGACTCTAAATCATCCTTATACCATACCGTACGAAGGGTGAGAACTGTTCAAAATAATTACACACTTATTTTAAGTGTGATATTTGCCTTATAAGAGAAAACAGAAGAGCGATCTGTATTGTTATTCCTCCAAGCCTCTCTCATTTTTATTAGAATTATCAGAAGTTACACATTATACCAAAGGAACGGTGAGAACTGTTCAAAATAACTGCACACCTATTTTAAAGTGTGATATTTGCCCTATAAGAGAAAACAGAAGAGCGATCTGTATTGTTACTCCTCGAAGCCTCTATCATTTTTATTAGAATTATCAGACGTTACACATTATACCAAAGGAACGGTGAGAACTATTCAAAAATAATTGCATACCTATTTTAAGTGTTATATTTGCCCCATAAGGGAAAACAGAAGAGCGATTGTTATTCCTCAAAACCTGTGTCATTTTATTAGAATTAGCCTATCAGACGTAACACATTACACCAAAGGAACGGTGAGAACAGTTCAAAAATAATTACAAACTTTTTAATCGAGATATTCGCCCTATATATAAGTGAAAGTGGTCCTGTTTTATGCCGTACGAACGGTGACAGCTGTTAAAAATAATTATACACCCCTTTTAAGTACACTGCTATATGGAGCAGAGACGTGGCCAATGACGGCAGCGGACAGGAGGAGACTGGAGGCGGCACATTACAGATGGTTGAGAAGAATTCTTCATATTATATCATCGCGGGACAAAGTAACCAACGAGACCGTAAGAGCAAAGACAGGACAAGAGACCATGAAAAACATCATCAGAATGAGAAGATTGAGATGGATGGGGCATGTCCTCCGCATGGATGACGGCAGGAGAGCAAAGCAAGTGATTAACTGGGACGCTGCCATGAAGGGAAAAGGAAAAGAGGAAGGCCGAGAAAGAACTGGCCGGAGACAATTAAAGATGACCTGAGATATCTGGAGCTGACGTGGGAGGAGGCGGAGAGGCTAGCTGTGGACAGAGGAGAGTGGAGGAGATGCGTCGCCCGATGTGCAGACCTGCACCGGAAGGACTAAGTACTAAGTACTAAGTTTAAGTGTGACGTTCGCCCTATTTATAGTGGAAGTGGTCATGTATTATGCTGATGTAAATACGCAACTGCACGTATGTGTTCTACTGCTAGGCAGTGCCAGTCCCAAGCCTGGATAAAGGAGGAGGGCGACGCTAATGACCTTTGTTATCACAGAGCCGTTAAACTGAAACAAGGCCGACTACTACTTTTGCTGATGTTGAAAAGCAGCGATCCGCGGTGAGGCTGGTAAAGCAATTTCCGGTCCGCAACAGCGGAAAGTTTGAGAAGCACTTCAAAGACAGTTTTCCAGTTATGAAAATATTATGTGTTTGCAAATATCTTGAGTGTCGTTGGTTGGTTGGTTGGTTGGTTGGTTGGTTGGTTGGTTGGTTGGTTGGTTGGTTGGTTGGTTGGTTGGTTGGTTGGTTGGTTGGTTGGTTGGTTGGTTGGTTGGTTGGTTGGTTGGTGCACAAGCTCTTATGGGCCTAGATTTTGGAAACCCCCTCTGTACCTGTCCGTGTTGCTCTCCTTATCTGTCCGTTCTGCTACCTGTATCTGTACGGTATGATCAGTCACACTTGTGTAATTTCCTTCTCAACTGACTTTTCAAATTGCTTATCGACCATATGCTGCCTCGCTATCCTAACAAATTGATCTTCGTGATATTGACCTGATTACGGCTTTTTTGATGTACCATCGGTTGATGCATTGTGAATTAGACACTGGTGCTATATAAATCACTAACTAATACTAGTGTTTGATCTAATCTAATCCAATATAACCAATCCCATATAATCTAATCTCCTGCGTAGGTTTAGAGTTATAACCGCCGAGAGATATCATACATTGTCTCCATCCTCAGACCACAGTTGGCATTCTGCAACATTGACGAACGGCATATGGTCGACCTCAGTTCGTCCACAAACCACAAACCTTCCCGAGCTTCTCGGACGTCTTCTCAATAAAGACACGCGCCATTAACGAAACCAAAAGCGCCAGCCACTTCTGCCCTACACCAGCCACTTTAGAAACGCCTTTAAGGAGAAAAAACATCAATCCTGCCGCAAACGCGGAAGGGGTTTTCGGACGAGGGAGATGAGGCAGAACAGACTCCGGAAAAATGACGAACGATCCGGACGATCCCGGAAGCCATTCCGACATCTAGTCTCGGTGCACGACGCGATTCCCGGATAATCCAATCAAACGGACCGTAAACCCTGAGTTCTGTCGAATGTCATATCCACTTAATTCGGTTCCCTTCGTAAGCTGGTTATAACCGCAGCGGTCACGCTCCGAGCGATGGACGTCTGAACTTCTTCAAGGGGAAGTTCAACGACCGTAGCCTAACCCTGACATACAAATGGTGTCTTGATCGGACAAGTATGGCAGATGTCTGAGTCCGAAGCTATGAATGCATATGCATTCAACCGGAACGCTGATCAACCGTGGAGAGAAAATTTACGACGGACAAAGTAATTGTAATCTCGGAATTTCTACAGCGCCCAAATCAACTTATTCAGTCAAAAGCAAATCTATAAGCAGGTAAGTTCAAAATACATGCACGCACCCCCTAGAAACTTGTAACTGTACTAGGCCTAATATGTGAACCTTTGTGTTTGCAAATGTCCTCGGATGAAGTTGAAAGCGTATTCTACCGGAACGCCCATCGGCCGTGGAGAGAAAATTTACATCTGGATACTGTGACGCAGTGAAAGAGTGTTTTGCCTTCAGAATCCTCCGTTGGGGTTCGATTCTGGAAGCTCTGAGATTAAACTATGACATCACGCTACCTATATTCGAGGCGAAATTCGCATTTTGGTAGTCAACCGTATACAAAGCAGCTGCGTACGGCTGGATCTTATCCAGGTGGCACAGTCAGCCTCAGGTGATACAGCCATGTTCTCTGGTCCCCTTGAAATTTTACGACCTCTTTGGTTGGGTCGACGATTCTGTAACTTCCATGAAACTGGTTTAACAAGCAACGAGGCTTTAGTGTAGGTGCTTAGACGGGGCTCCGTCTAAGCTGGGTGGTCTCTAAGTGTTTGCGGGTGACACCCAGTGGTAACTAGTTCAGTCATTTGGGCATTATTTGCTTGGGTATACTTTTGGTTCTTAGCGAACTACATTAGCAACCCTTATGCGTACTAGCGTGATGAACTATTGGGGCGCTGTAATAAACGTCTTAGCAAATATATAGGCACAAGGGTATACCTTGAAAATGTTATTGATAATGTATACCTGCCCCTCGAGAAATTGTAACGGAGGGTGCACTGCAAATCTTTAACAAAACTTAACGAGAATTGTTTCTGTTGTATCTCGTCTCATCTAATTACTATAATTTATATATAGCAACGTTATGAATGCAGAGAGTATCAAACGAGTCGAAGTCATTACAGTGCAATTGCAATTAATCGGTTAGGTAAGCCACAAGCTTGGTCCTCTATCATTCCATCTAACTGTCCAGTTTATGTTTGAAATTTGTCAAGCTTGGTGCAGACTCGCTCCTGAGTACACAGCATTGAAGGGGCGCTATATAAATGTTCCTTAATAATAGCCTACTGTTTCCTGTGGTAGCTGGTCACTATAGAGAGAACAGGTTGAAATCCAAGACGTCAGAGAAAATATAGCGATCGAGCCGAAAGGGTAAGCAAGGTGAAACAGATCAGTCTTAAGTAGTGGGATGGGGTGGAACCAGTTCTACTGAAAGAGACGCTACAGAAGACTCTGACACATAGGCTACAAGCACACATACCGGTTAGGTCCAGCAGCTGCTGGGTGTAGAGCAGAAGAACGAAGATGTTGACCAGCATCTTCTGCAGTCGAATTCTAGCGACGTCGTACGCCTACCGACACACCTTTTTCGTCTCACCTGCGGAGTCCTTTAATCGGTGAACTTAACGCTCGACAGGACTTCCACAGCGGTGTCGTTGAACGGGAAAACAGTTTACCAAAGACGGTGAGATCAGAGGAGTACAAAGCTGTAAAAATCAGAGTTTGTTTTGACTTATTCGAACATGAATCAAAGCGGTTGACGTATAGTCTGAAAATATTGACGTAGAAATTTGCATGTAGGGCCTATTGAAGAAACAATGTCTTCGCGAGCGTGCGCTGTAGCTAGGCTACTCCGTCCTTTCAGGATTTATTTATATGAACTCGTAGAATACCGATTGAACTCAGGTCTTTGCCAAAACCGACCTCTACCCTCGTTAGATCGATAAAAACAAAAGGCCTATTGTTACTCGATTTCGACTTCTGAATTTCGAAGACATCGTAACGCTGAGTCGCCTTGCACTTCGTTCCTATGCACTACGTTAGCAATACGCAAGAAATGGTCTGTTTCACCGCGATACATGAAGTGCGTCGATCAGGCTTATCGCCGGTATTTATAGACGAAACTCTGGGTGCACCAGTGATCCTGCCGCATTAACACCGTGTATTCAGACGTGGTTATTCGATCTTGACTGTTTCGTATAAGCTTATATATATATATATACACACATGTGGAGCATGCCGCTTTAAATGGTTCCAATTCCCGAGTAAGTTCTCGTTCCTAAACCGCGATCTCCTGATAAACCAGTTCTAAGAAGTCACAAAGTCCGACAAGAAGTTCGCAACGAACAACGGTCGAAGCAAATCACCGTGTCGCTACGTCGAAATTATTTCTCCACAAGCGCAAACGTCGCATACGACAAATTCCCTGCGTTTAACGGAACAAACCCCGTTCGACCGGTCCATCCAAAGACCACATCACGATAATCTCCAGGTCGCGTGGACTCGTCCCCCGAACAACATCCGACACGCGGCCTGCGTTTGTCGGACGTCGGATTACGAATCCGGAGACGGTAATCTCGTGTACAGCGGGTGGCGCGCGATTGGTCGACGCGCGGCGGCGGCAGCATCAGCGGACGACGGTAGCGGACCGAAACGCAAGGACCGTATATTGCGGAACGCGGACGCGGCCGCACGAAGAGTCGTCGGAGATTGGCTTGTTTGTCATCGATCGAACGGAGATTTCCCGCGCGACCTTTCGTATACAGCGACCATAGGACGACAGACTAAGCAGTAAAAGCCATTAAATCGCAGCAGATGTGATCCCGAAGCTGTCGGCCTCGTTCATCGATCGCGCCGCAGCCGTCCCCAACTCATAAGCCGTCCTTAGCGATCGCCACCGCCGCGGCCACCGGCGCTGGACCACCCGCCCGCCCGACCGAGAGATCTTTCAGACCGAAGAGAGAACTAATCTGCCGGTCGTCACGAGCTCTTCGTCTTCTTTCTCTCTCGCGAAGACTTTATAAGAGTAGCGAGTGGAGAAACGAATTTTCCCGCTGCTCGGTTGAAGACGTGTTGCGTCGTCAAAATGAGTTCCCAGAAAAACCACTTTCCAACTTCATGCGTACAACAGAGCGACACAGGATAGCGTTCGCATATAATGGGCCTATGAAAAGACCTAATAGGTCTGTAATATAATAGGCCTATGATATCATAGGCCTGTGATATTATAGTAAGTCTATAAATAATATGATGTATTATAATAGAATATAATATAAAAAAAATATCTATAGGCCTAATAATGATATATTATGCTTGTAGTATCCTTAGCGTAAAGAAGGGACCACTTTCCATAAGCTAATTAGGTCATAGGCCTACCAGTCATGGGCGGCGATCCCGGGGAAAGGTCGAGGGGAACAAGACCCCACCTTTAACAGTGGGGGGACACACCACACATTCCCGCCCCCACATTTTGAAGAAACACCCAAAAAAGTTTTTATCGCGCTTGAATTTTTAGACCTTTTTTGACCAGATCAGTTCAAAACTCTTTTTTCACCAGATCAGTTCTAGAGCGTCCCCCATCTGTCAAACAAGATCGCCGCCACTGCTGCCAGTGGTTAAATTGTTCATCCAGAGGTGGCGGATCTCAGAATCTTTACAAATCTAAAATGTAAGCCTAGCTCCTGGCGACAATATAACCGATATATTAGCTACTTGCTATTCGGATAAACATAAACATACCGTACGCTAAAAGACTGGAAGCCAGTGTAGAGAACGTCGAACAGATGTGATAGAAGGACCTAGTATACACAGGACCGGAAAATCCTTAGGCCTATGCAACGTCGTGTGCGTAGTTTTTGGCGATAATCGAAGGTCAGAAAAATGTTGCATCTTGTTTACACAACAAATGCATTCAGTTAATTATATTTATGAAGGCAAATCGACGAAAAATTATGTTGGCGAAGTAAAACTTGCCTATAGAGATTAAAACACCATATTAATTGTCAAAAACAAAATCTAAAGTGGGGCGACATCTGTGGATATAAGAGTGAACCAATATTTTCACGAGTAACCTCTGGAGTGTGAAAATATTGGTGTCGATCGGTACGAGTCCTATGGTTAGAGGAAGCAGTGTGTATTATTATGCCACAAGAACGGTGGAGAACTGTTCATAAAAATGTTCCTACCGACGTCAATGGCCTTTTAAGCTATCGGTTATGTATTTAACTCTTGGATCCGATTCAAACGTTTAATGTCAATGGTAATATTACACACCTTTAAAGCGCTTCGTACCGACGCTATGTATTGGAAAACGGCGTTTGATCATTCGAGTGCCTCGATATTGGGCATTTAAAGGGTGAGAACTGTTCAAAACCATTTGTAGACTTAGCGAAAAGGACACTTTGTGGCTGATCTAGAAGAAAGCAACAAGTGGTCCCTTTTCTTCGCCGAGGTCACACACAAACGCACACCAAATCGAATAACACGGACCCAGTATGCAGTGTTAATGCGACAGGACCACTAGAGCACCGAGATTTCGTCTATATAGATACGTCCTATAGACACCAGCGATAACCTTGAGCAATACAGATCGTGTATATATCGAGGAGAAAGAGACTATTAATCGCGTATTGCTAACGTCTTGCATAGCAACAGAAAAACAAGGCAGCACTTCGCTTCAGTGGGCACCAGCTTATTCACGAGCGCTTGAAAAGTGGCAGTTCTCCTGCGTAGTGATAAACCGGAAATCTTCAGCTACGACTGTTATTGCAGTTCCACAGAACATTGCATGTAATAATTAAGCGCTGAATCGAATTGATCTTCATCAGTTAAAATTGCTGAAATAAATATTTACTAAACTGGACCAAGGTTTCCCGGTCAGAGGGGTGCAAGAGGAGCCAAGGCTTTAACCTACCCCATCTGTTTCATGTTTCTTTAGCAACTTCGCTTTATTGGTCTCGGCATTTGAGGGCGGGTGGCCAGTCACCATCTTATCTTACCACCGACAGTGTGAGGTCAATGTACACATTTTATAGCCGAGCTGGTACGGAGGTGCAAGAGGAGCAGAATTCTTGAAACTAACTTCTGCCCTGGCAGAGATTTGAACCCCCTACCTCTTCATTGCAACCTCACCAAGCTAACCAGTAGATCACCATGCACCCACAACATGCTAAAGGTTTGGTCTAATAATCATATGATTCTTGAACCATGCAAACATATCTGGACATAATTATGATTTATTATAATTACGTATTTATTAAGTGCCACTGTTTAATGACTACGCATCTCTCAATGGCGCTGAGCAATTGTGAGTGAAGGACTTACTCAGTGTGTCCCTACACAGTAACCATCTCGGAGGAGGATCGAACAATTACAAGGCGCGCGCTCAACTAAACAAATCAGCTACCATGTCCCACAACACGGTATATCGACCCTTCCAGATCCTCTACAAGTGCAGTATGACAGTCGACGGAATTAGTATTCAAATAACACGAACATGCTTTTCCATCTTCCTGACAGCTTACTTTGATTTTATTACCTTCACTGGGATGCTGATGAGTTACTGAAAGGGTCGAAACAGTGCCTAGAAATGAAGTCACAAGTCAAGAAAACAGAAAATCACATGAAGCCCCATATTACATAACATATTGTGTAATAAGAACAACATCAATTAAAACCAGTGACCTGAAAGTTTAATGTACAAACGTCACAAAAACAGTAATTAAGAGCATTAACGATTTTGATAAGTTCGAAATCAGCTGTCCATACAGTAAGCCGGTAGTGTTAGGACATGGCAAAATCGCCCTGCACCATTTAACCTTACGTGCATCATATACAGAGTTAACCACACACATTCAACATTAGAACATTCAACCAACAACCAAAAACGGTTCTTAACGACGTTAATTACGCGGGATCCAGCTAAGCTTGACAAAACATACATAAAGAATTTGCACCAATAAAACACTTTCGATTAAAAAAGAATAAAGCAATCGTGTCCTTAATATCAACATCATATGCAACATTAATTAGTAACTTTACCCTGCCGGTGTCTAATGCGCAAGACACAAGCCATAACTAGAAGATCAGTCCTGAAAGATATAAAATATTTACTATTATTACTATTATCATTACTATTAAGTAGTGACTTCTACTGCCCCAGTGTGAAATGCACAAGGCATCAACCTATGGTACACCAAAACCAAGCCGCAATCAGGTTAACATCCAGAAGATCAATCCGTAAGACAGAGAGGCAGCCTATGGTAGATAAGCAACCTTAAAAAAGCATCTTAAGTTGAGAATGAGATTACACAATAAACTAAGCTTATGTAATGTAGGCCATGACAATGACACCCAAATCCCATAATGTGCTTCCTACATCCAACACTTAGAGGAAACTTCCACATCAAAGGCTATATGGCACATAACTTAAGAGAATAATTAATATTAAAAGCTGAGACAGTAGCCACGGAATGTTCCGAACGTGAAAACACTGTGAAAAAAGCCGCAAAAAAATCGACACATGCGGCGGCGCCAACCCTATGTCCCACTTTACATCACATCATGACTACGATAAAACCAACATTTTTTTCTATATACTTTTGCAGAGTCACCAATTTGACTATTCGTTTGACCTCGCTTCAAAAACTGGTGGACATGGCCTTCATTTATTATGCATTTATTAAGCACCACTAACAACCAGGATGGTGCTGAGTAATTGTGAGTGAAGTATTTGCTTAAGGTCCCTACACAGTAACTGTCTCGGTAGGGGGGAGGTTCGAACCCATATTCTCCGCGTTACAAGGGCCAAACTAATGACTGGCTTTCTTCATCGGTGTCGTGTTCCCTAAAGGCATTTCTGTTTCCCCGGGGCTTCTGTGCTGAGAGCGCCTCTGAATAGTTATTCTGCGAGAGGCGCTTTATAAATTTCTAGATACAATACAAAAAAATACAATACAAGGGGAGTGATCTAACCACAGCTACGAGCAGAAACTTCCTAATCAGCTTCCTACCCATCACAGATTCAATTCCCTTTGGGTGAAACAACCTATGCTTAGCCTCCACTCTCGTCTGTTCGCTCACGAATCAACATCCCTAGACAAGAGAACGAAACCGATACTTCTCTGGTGCATATTCAAAAGGTGCAAAACACAACACTGCACTTTAAGAAACCTAACTCAAAACAAGAACGCGGCTCTCTGTCCAACTGAGTCAAAGCGTCGACCGACGTCGCGCGCACGTCCGATCGAAGCGACGGTGGCCCGCGTCGAGCAAGCAACAATTCTTTGTAACAGAAACAGCACAAGGGGACGATACATTAACAGGCAACAGGGTTGAGATATGGCGCTCGCTCAGAACTTGAGGTTTCCGATCGACGGAAGGTCTGGCAGTTTGATGTCTTTGATTCTCTGCGGTAGATTCATCTCCTTCACTGCGGATACGGCACGGGCTGGAGCGGCGGACAGGCCAGCCTGGTGGAAACAAAAGACGACACTGATAAGTCAAGGTAGATTTAATGGTCCGGTTGCGTAATATGGATAGTGATTGGACCTGGAAGTGATTGTAATTAGCTGTAGTAGAAGTGTATTATATTATTATTATTATAACAATACTATGTAATAATATGTATTAATATTACAATACCAGTATGCATTATTACTACACAGACTATAGAATTGTAAGGTGCATTTAATACATTTTACACACACACACACACATATATATATATATATATATATATATAATTTTTGCATTTAAAATCAGAGCACAAGCATTATTATTAATGTCATTATTATTACTATTAATTATTATTACTTTTACTTCATTATTATTAGTAATACTATTATTAGTATTATTTACTTCATTATTATTAGTAGTACTATTATTAGTAGTAGTTTTATCATTATCTTCTTTCCTCTGCTTTTCCCGAGGTACCACGATAATCTTACACTGCTCTACAGGTAAAGCAGTAAGTTGTAAATTCTCACTTCTTGTTTCTCGAGCTTGTTCTGCTCTTCGATTCGCGTCAAGATCTCCGACATGTTCGTCTCGAGAACCATTCCACCCATGCACAGCTCGGACAGTATAAAGTGAACCTGTAAAACACAAACACACAGATATATAATTATATATTCAACAAAAGGGATGCGCGATAATCTAGTGGTAAGCACGCTGGACTGTTGATCTAGAGGTGTAAGGTTCATATCCCCACCAGGCCAGAAACTTGCCCCTAGCCAACTCGGCTATGAGTAAACTGATTATACCCCATCGGTGGGAAGATAAGATGGTGAGGGAGAGGACTGGCCACCTGCCCTCATATACCGAGGCTAAGATATGAAGTCGCTAACACATTTCTGTGGGCAACCAAGAAACTAGTCACACAGTAACTAGGCTGACGTTTTTGCCAAAGTCACAAGGGAACCAAATCGACAGATTTCATGTCATTGCAAGGCAGTGAGAAACGAAAACTATCAGGAAAGCAGACAAATGAAATATCCTGAGAGCATTAACAGAACATTCTGAATGTTTCTTCGCCCGAATAAACTCGGTGTGCACCCCAAGAAGTTCATTCTTTACCTTATCCAAATGAAAGATTAAGTCCAATTCGCAGACGTTTTCAAAACACTTGTCCAGTGTTTCAACGAAAACCTGCAAAAACAAAAATTATTCTCGTTCAGCATTCACCACCAAAATCCACGTGTATGCATATGTATGTATGTGTAGTTGTGTACGCATGCACACGCACGCATGTACGTAGATACACATCCTTACAACTGTAATTGATACGTGTAGTTGATACTGTAGTTCATATGCACACACGATCACTTAGCACAACATTGATGATGTGAAGGACTTGCTTAAAGTCCTTACCAAAACACACAATAGCTGTAAACAAATTGCCTGAAAATACATTTTCAGCAGAATAAATTAAAATGGTACGTACACATATACATGGGAAGACGGTAACAAAGTCTACGGTAAAACAGCAACAAAGTCTGTGGTAAAATGGTAACAAAGTCTACGGTAAAACAGTAGCAAAGTCTACGGTAAAATGGTAACAAAGTCTACAGTAAAACAGTAACAAAGTCTACGGTAAAACGGTAACAAAGCCTACAGTAAAAGTCTATGGTAAAACGGTAACAAAGCCTACAGTAAAACGGTAACAAAGCCTACAGTAAAACAGTGAGAAAGTCTACAGTAAAACGGTAACAAAGTCTACGGTTAAAGCACCATCAACACAATCCACGATACCTTCCAACGTCACGAATCACTATACACCAACCTGAATAAGATCAAGAATCCCTAGTTCGCTTTCCGATGAATCGACACAGAATACAAAGTAGAGCGTCGCATAATGCCGATAGATCAACTTGAAGTCTGAACCTCCTATCAGTCTGAAACAGATCAAGCAAACCACATCGTGTTACGCGTCCACAGAGTAGTTTTACACGACATATTATCCGATCGGTCAGAGCGCATGCCTTGTAATGCGGTCAGTAGGGTTTGAGCCTCCTCTGAGACGGTTACTGTGTAGGGACCTTGAGCAAGTCCTTCACTCACGATGCTCAACGCCATCGATTGATGCTTGGTCATTAGATAGCGGCACTTAATAATGCATAATAATTATGAAATTGTAATTTAATTGCTAATTTGTACAGCGCATTTTCAAGAAAACTCATCAGAGGTTCCTCCAACTCACCAAACAAGACTTTTGATCACATAGAACAGCCTTCAACTGCTCGTAAAAAGATAGAGGCATAGAAAGAAGTGCTCGGGGGAAACAGTAACCATTGCTTCCCAGAGTGCCATGAGTGCAGTGCCAGTAGAAACCAGAGGTCAGCTCTGCATTTTCTTAAGTCATCTTGATCAGGAGCAAAAAAAATCATTTGTCATGCTACAAAAAGCTATGCTACCATAAGGTAATTACCACAAGGTAATCGTAGTGGCAAGTGCAGATTTATGTAGCCCCACTTCAAGAGGAAAATCATCAAGGGTGCTCCATATTATTTAGTACACTACATACCAGTGTTTAATCTAGTACCCCTCTTCTCGGAGGGGAAACAAGGTTTGTGGGGACCAACAAATTTACACATGACTTTTTTGGTATTTCCTCCATCTTGAAAGAGTTTCAGACTTTTTTAATTTCATCTTACAAAAAAGTTTATGACCTTCTTTTGTTATTCATATATATTACTCACCTCTCGGGGGGGGAGAAATACGTATCCTGGGGGGGGATTTTCCTCCCCACAAGGTCTCTACATTATAATATTGCTGGCCTCTGGGGGGAACATAAATCCGGGGGGGATTTTACCCCAAAAAGGTGTCTAGATTAAACTCTGACTACATACTACTTTATAGCAAATTCCGGTATCTAAATTAGTCGTGTA
Organism: Allolobophora icterica; assembly: GCA_963556255.1. Classification (NCBI taxonomy): domain Eukaryota; kingdom Metazoa; phylum Annelida; class Clitellata; order Crassiclitellata; family Lumbricidae; genus Allolobophora; species Allolobophora icterica. Next base: position 53,479,464 of record OY744611.1, on the reverse strand, counting down.
AGAACATGACGATCTCATTTGAGAAATAAGCGAGGAAACTATATATGAGATGCAAGAATGCATGTATGGAATCAGGTTTCGTAATAACTCACGAGCCGCCCTCAAGAAAATTGCAGACGTTGTCATCTCGTTTCGAGACCAGATGAAACGTTTCACGAATTATCTGCTGCTGGATATCTTCTGCCTGCAAAGATGACAGCACGGATGTACACAGAATTACATAATTGTAATCATAATCGTGAACTTCATATTTCTACAGCGCCACTTGAAAGCCAAGCGCAGGGCACCAGCTCATTCACGAGCGCTGTGTCATGAGGGGTTGTCCAGAGAGGATTTCAGAAGAGCCAAGGTAGGAATTACTGAAGCAGTGAGACTTTAATTTGGAGTGGAAAGCCTGATAGACAGAGGAGCCTGAGGCAGATAATGATAGGCGAGTGGCAATACTGGTGGAGGAACTGAAAATTTGTCGAATTCAGGAAGGAGATAATGAACAGGATCCAGCTTTATTACTCTATCACTTTCAACCGAATAATTACCAACATGGCATCCCCAGATTGTACTGATATAGAGCGCTGCAGGCCTAGCAGCAATTATCCAATAACTAAGTAATTAAGTCACTAGTATCAGGTTTCGACAATGACATGTGTTGCACCATAAAAGACTTGCATGCTACAAGAATTTCCTTTGTCTCTTCGTGTCATATTACTTTTCCTCGCTTCCAAGTGTCTTATTACTAAATATTATTTCCATCCTATGAGACTTCTCTGAATAAGTCACTTGACTAGTGAGATGGGCTTATAGTATAAAAAATAAGCATATGCAGTCAATCCTTTGTTGTAGCATCGTTTTTAAGAGCTCACTATAGTTTTATCTTTTTTATTTTATACCACAGCGCAATGCCGAGCACCAACGGTCATTGCGGATGCCTCACATATATTCAATTTGATACCACAGAGCTGATATTGTCAAGTGTGCTTCTTCACAATGTCCCTGCTAAACTAGATCAAGATATTCTATTTATAAAGTGCGATCCAATTGGCTGCAATATTTCCATTGTGGGCAAATCCCCGAAGTTTCTTATTAAAGGCGCTGTGCCATAACAAAGATGATAATGAGTAGTCCACCTCCTTTAACCAGGCTTCGACCTGGCAGCACATGGAACAGGAGTGGCGGAATGCGGGCAAAACCGTAACGGTGTGATCTATTTGAACGAGTCCGGAACTAAACCAGTTGCAATCGTTTCCCTTGCTCACTTAACACGCGCATGGACCAGAAAATAATCTGGCTCCCAAGAATAGGCATCCACTGCTAATAGGAGAAGATTGCTTTACATAACATCGTCTTGCAGGTGTAAGGAGCGCTTAATCGGATGCAATTTAGTGCTTCACTAATGCAATAAACTCACGTAATAATGATAGAATTTGGTAAGACGAGGTTTTCCATGATTGTTGAAAACCAGAATTGCTTTGATCATGTTTATTTTGATAAGTAAGTAACATTAGATGTCGAAAATTGCACAAATTTATTGAACAAGAAATATTTCTCTACAACGGAACTTCCGTTGCCAGGCATGCTACATTTCTTTAGCGCATATCAACAGTGTTAAGCAAAATATTATTTTATCACAACAACGTCACAAAATAATATTATATCAGTTAGGCAATATAACCTGGCATATAGGCCTACTGTTACTTCGATAGGCACTAATTTTAATAGACTGAATCACGTTCGGTTCCGAGCTAAAACAGAGAAATAGAGAGTCCAAAAACTGATTATATAGGCTTCTAGGCCCTTAGGCCTATAATATCGCTGAAATATTGGCCTGCCCTGCTTGGCTTTCTTATTTGGCATAAGTACTTCCTAGAGATCAGAGTAGTCCATGTTCATCAGCACTCTATGTCATTTAGAATTTTAGTACAACTGCATCATCATCGTCGTCATCATTATTGTTATCACCATCAGCATCAACAACAACAACATCATCATCACTGTCGTCAATTCCTGACGCCACCCCATTTGGAGGCGATTGGTAACAACAAAATAATGATAGGCGTCCTCGGTCATTTGTCAAGTCCAGTGCTCGTAGGCCTAATCGTAGGCCCCTAATCATAATCTCCAATTTTCTAAAGCGCAACTGTAAAGCTGAGCGCAAAGCACCAGCTTATTCACGAGCGCTCAGACGTATCCGAGGGGTTGTCCAGAGATCGATGTCCATTGGTGGTCCGAGTCCAATTGAGGGAGACCATGCAGGGAGAGGCAGAGCGGCTGTTACGGCGGGTTTCGTTGAGGACGAGAAGGCTTGGAAGGCAGAGGATCAGATGAATCAGGGAGTGCTCCTCGGTCACAGCGTGTGCTCCTCTTTTTGTTAGTCCAAGTCTATTACTATAGCAATCATATCCACATTTACATTAGGGCCTATCTATCCAGTACAGTCTACAGCGTGCAACCTACATTGTAAATAGGCCAAGTCAATTTGTAACTGTTATAGCGAATAGGCTAGTGACCTGCACTTGGCGCTTTAGAAGTTTGGAGATTACGATTACAGCAACTAGTCTACACAAGATTCATCTCCGCCTTCCAACCTTTCTCGTCCCAAACGGAATCCGCAATGGCAGTTCTTCTGCCTCTTCTTCTCTCTGGTCAGCAACCGTAACCAGACCGTAAACACCAAGATTTCTAAAGCGCTTACTCTGAAGCTGGTGCCCTGCGCTTGACCTTCGAGTGGCGCTTTAGAAATTTGGAGAATAAGAAGCTAAGCGCAGGGCACGAGCTTACGAACGCTGCGGGTTCTCTGGACAATTCCTCTGACATTATGAAGTAATCATGTATAAGTTTGTGCCTCGCGATTAGCTTTAGGTAGCGCTTCAACAATTTCGAGACTACGATTATGATGAAAAAGACAAATAGCAGCAAATGTTTCGCACTCGTTTATGTATTTACTTACTTGCTATATAGTTTATGGGCTGCTCTAGTTAGGCGACTGGAATGCTTACTCCTCGTGAACTTCCTGTTTCCGGTAGCCATCGTTATCCTTTCTCGCGTGTGGTTGATTAAAAGGTGCACGGTTCTCTACTGAGCTAAGGCCAATCCGGCAACTTGCATCAATTATTTCAATCATCCAAGTTCACCACTCAAACAAATGGCAACCGCAGACCAGCTCGCTTGTACCTACGGCGCTTTGATCCTCGCCGACGACGAGATTCCGATTACTGTAAGCTTTAAAGTTGGTCGATCTTAAGTGGACGAAATTAAGGGTTGAGCTACGTTGAGATCCGTAAATATGACTAGAAAATGAGCGTTTGAAGCTTGTGTTTGAAATTGTTTAAGATTATGCTTTGATTTTTAAGGTGGCGACAGTAAATTATGTTAATTGGTTGTGCTTGGTGGAATAGATCTTACAGGGTGGAACATTTTGTTACTAGTTAATCGGGTGAGAATATGTCGTAATTCTCGTAAAGATTGAGTAGTTTAACAAATTGAATGCTGAAAAGTTGACTAGCTTCTTTAAAAGTTTCAAATTTTATCCTGTATCTGATATCGTTCAACCTAACTTTCTCAGGTCACTTTCTTCAGATCTTGGCCATGTTTCACCGAATTGAAAAGTTCTTATTAATGAAATGCGCAGTATGAATGCTGACATGCAAACATGTGATTGGTGAGTCCAGAAAGTAATGTACACATGTTCCCGACATTTTATGAGTTTGTACGAACGTAATATGACACTGTAAAGTGAAAATTTGAGACAAGGGAGTGTAACATGAAAATCAACAATTAAGTATTAGTTCGAAGTCATTAAATACTATCCAAAGGAAAGTCAACAGTATCACACCTCTTGCCCTTTCCAATAAAAAAAATTCCTCATAGTTTTGCGGACGTTGCTAAAACCAATCTTTAAGTATAGATTAAAACTTGGCATCGAATTGATTTTTATGTGGATTTTTGTTTTATTTCAGGCGGAAAAGCTGAACACGATCCTCAAGGCGGCTAACGTTCAGGTTGAGCCTATCTGGCCGTGTAAGCACCCCGTTGATTGCTTCTATGACTGCATAAAGAAGTGATTGATACTCTTAACAGTTGATTGAATTAAGGTGTGATATATGTGCCTACAGGTGTGATATGTGACTCCGTGATATGTGCTTGTGTGATATGTGACTACGTGATATGTGATTACGTGATTCGTGACTATGGATTGTAGACTTCTGTGCTTTGTAAGGATAGCATTATAAACTGTATTGTATTGTACATGTTGACCTGACTGACCTGATCTTGGTGCGTGATCATTTGCTGCTTTGTGCCTGATATACTGGCAATTGCTAATTACTAGCACAGTTACTATGTAATGTGCAGTTGGTCACTAGAGCTTCAAGTGGTACACTAGACAAGTGGAGTTTCCATATTGTATTATGGAATTTGTAGATTATTATTATTATTATTATTATTAAAGTAGTTTTATATAGCGCCCCTTCAAGATTGCCTACTCAGGAGCACTACAATTACAATTACAACCACGGTCAAATAACGCAGTTTTGAGGACAGTAAGAAACAGGGTGAAATGACCAATCAGTAATTGACGGAGCTTGGTAGGAAGCCCATTCCAGGTCATGGGGGCAGCCACAGAGAAGGCACGGCGCTGCCGTATGGTTGTCCGCACGCGGGGAACAACAAGTTCAGCCTGCGCAGCTGAGCGGAGAGAGGAACGGCGCTGCGAGCATGAGGTGGGACAGCAGAGCTCCCGCAGGTATGGAGGGGCCAAACCTTCAAAGCACCGCCGGACCAAGGCAGAGATTCGGTAAGTGATGCGCTGTGGGTAGGGGAGCCAGTGGAGGACATCCCTCATATACGCAGACACTCTGCCAAACTGGGGATGCGGCCAAGATGAAGTGTGGAGCCTTGAGTAAGTACTGTATTGAACTCTGGGTGCATAGCAAATCTCTGAAACCACAAAGTGTCAGTCTGCTGAGAAAAATTGTTGTGCTTTTTAGTCAGGATTAAGGTATGTGCATTCATGACCATGGTGCAAACCCGTCATGGTGAGTGCCTGGGACTTTGTGTTCCCACTGACGGCATACCCCTCGCTGGTTCCGACTACCTCTCACTGAAGATAATATTTTTTAGTACATTTAATTCCTGCCATGGGGTCACATGGTGGTTTAGTGGTGGGCATGCTGGACCAAGAGTTGGGATTCGGTTGTGATGAGTAGATTGTATGGAATCAGGTGACGAATGAGAAACCTGGCCACCCACCTTCACACGCTGATGCCAAGAGGTAGTGAAGTTCATTAACACTTCATATCCAGGGCTGGCACTCGACTGGGGCTAACTTGTGGAACTGCTCAGAGCATAACATTGTTGATTCTATGTGCCAAAGTCAAGGCTAACGAAACAGTTGCTAACAAGCTTAGTATTAATTAGACAATGTTTATTTTTCATTTCCTTAGTTTTTACATGCTTATTTTATCTGTGCACTAGTAAAGTTATTGTGCGTATTCTGTTTGCTTGTGCAGCCCTGTTCGCCAGAGCGCTGTCCGGCATCAATGTGCGTGATCTGATCACCAAGGTGGGTGCTGGCGCTGGTCCAGCTGCCCCGGCTGCTGCAGCAGCGACGGCTGCACCAGCTGGCGATGCCAAGAAGGAGGAGAAGAAGGAAGAGAAGAAGGAGGAAAAGAAGGAAGAAGAGGAAGAGGAGGATGAAGACATGGGATTCGGTAAGTTCCCAGTGATGTATTCAATGCGTGTAATTATGGAAAAATGTAATGCAGTGTAATAATAATGGTATTATGATCTATAGTGCCGGGCCAAATTAAAGGGGATGTACATGAGTTAAGAAAATCATTGGCAGTTTGATGCTTTAAAAGGATAGGTTTAAATAATGTGATGAACATAGTATGACAGTCTGAGTAGTGGTGTGAGGGTAAGAATTGTTGGGGTGGGGGTGAACCCCATAGTCTTTCTTAGGACCCCCTCAGTTGTGCTAATGTGATGTTGCATTATTTGACTGAGTCTGACAAAGAGAAGACATTTCCATGGTGTGTCATGTATGGTAATGGTCTATTTGCAAGATTTGTGACCATGTGAATTGTATATTTATACATTTGGTGCTGTCATCACATTAAGGAGTTACTGTCATATTCTACCCTTTGAGAGGTCTGATACACTGTAAACATGTTGGGATACATGCGTACTTTAACAATTTAACGACAATCGTGAACTAAAAGTGACTGGGAATTGAATGTAGCTCATCGTTAAAGTGTTAATTAGTGCAGTTTGATTCAGTCTTGGAAATACCACAGTTGCTGGTATGTAATTGTAAAATTTTAGTAACTTCTGTTGTGCTGGTGTCTAATGCACAAGGCATCAAATGATTGTACACCAAAACCAAGCCGTAATCAGTGCAATATTTAGAAGATTGGTCCTATGCTGGATCAGCAGTTTGAAAGGCAAAGTCTTAAGTTGAGAACAGAATGACACAAGTGACTGAACAGAGTGTACAGACACTGGGAGAGAGCTCCAGAAAAGTAGGTCCAGTAACTAAACAAGAACAGTTCTTGATTTAGGTATGATCAAAGATAATCAGATGACCTTGTTGAATAATGATAAGTCTGGTGAATAAGAACCTATGAGCCACAATTAGAAACTAATACTTTGCTGAACAGGGAGCCAATGCAAAGATTTAAACATGGTTACATGATCATAGCCAAAGAGTTCTGAACTCGCTTCAGCATGTTTCACTTATTATGTTGGGTAATCTATAGAAGAAGTGAGTTGGTTAGTTCTAGGGCTGCAGGTTTTTTAGTGAGATTTCAGATGTTTCATGTAGTTATACTTTAAAAATGTTCTGTGTTTTTAAATATTTGTGCTGTTTTGTTTGTAGGTCTCTTTGATTAAGCCCGATTGTCGAAAACCATTTATGCGTTCATGGTGCCTTCAAAACGTTTGGCAGCAAGATCAAAGACTGAACGTTATTCTGACAAACTGAGGGAAATATTTTTGTCTGATAATAAATACTAAAAGAAACCAGAGTCCCATGCCTTCTGTTTCTCATTCAGTTTAAATGTTGTGGGTTTAACGCTTTAACAACGAAAATTTACTCAAAAGTGACTGGGAAACCGAGTGTTTAGAGCACAACCAAGCCGACAATAATGATTTCGTGAATTGTGTGTCCAGTATTTGCAAGGTTGGAATTTTAGATAAGTTTGATGATTGTTTTGACAATGCCTGTTTCTTTAACCGAGTAGTTAGGGTGATATTACTGCTGGGGTGCATGATAGTTGTTGGCATGCTGAACTGTCGACTGGGGGTTTGGGGTTAAAATCCCTACCATGGCGAAATTTGTTTTGAGATCTCTGTGCCCCAGCAATCTCCGGTATAATGAGTACAGTACACTGTTGGTGGGAGGATCAGACAGGGAGGGAGAGGCTAGGAAAACGAAGTTGCTGATGCCATGCCCATGTTAGCTCTTGGGTTAGGTTAAGGAACTGTTCTTCGTCCTTTAGTTAAATTGATGGGATGTTGAAAAGCTTCAACTTGAGGAAACGACCTCTTAAGCTATGTACTAAATGGGGTCGTCCATAAAGGACGTCCGCAAAATATGACCTACTTTGGACCCCTCCCCTTGTCTGCATTTGACCTTACCTTGCCTCCTTCCCTCTGCGGACGTCTGCACGCTTAAGGCAATTTCTAATGTAATCATTTTTACAATTATTCCACAGTTCCTGTGCACGTTTAGGTGACAGTTTGGGTTTCATATCGCAGGATGTGCAGTAATTAAAGCCTCTAATAGTCGCAGTAAAGCTTATACCATGCATGAGGTTTTAGGCAATCACTTCACTGACATTTTCGTCTTTCAGGGAAGGTTGAAACAAGGTGGTGTTCAAAAACTATAAAATTTAAAAGTTTAGATGCGGACGTCCGCACTGGTCATAACCTCCCTCCCCTTATTGCGGACGTCCTTTATGGATGACCCCAATGCTACCAAGTGTCCTTCAAGGGTGCCCCACCCCAAAAAGGGCACTGCCAAACATTTCTACATCACAGTTCAATGACAATGTACAGACTACAGAGTGATGAGTTAGGTGGTGGTGCTTCATAAGTGAGTAATACTAATAGCAAGAATATCACGTTTATTTGATACCAAAGATATAGTATGTAAATTCGGTTTGGTCTCCAGTGTACACAAATTTGCACACCTACAATACGAAATACACCTTACCGCTATTTGATGCCCGCGATATTGGGCTATCAATTAATCGTCTGTGCAACTTGCATATGGTAACCATAGAGAAGTACGGGCAGAGGAGTTAATGTTAGATTCTACACGAGATGACGTAACTAAATTGGCAGCGCCGACGTCGTCAACTCGCTGATTATTGCGTAAAGATGCGATTCAAGCAGTTGTGATAGATTTAGTTAAGTATTGTAAATAATATTTATTTGTAAAAAGTATTCATAGGTCAATGGTCAGTCTTATTATTATTATTATTATTATTTATTATTATTCGTTTATTAACTCTGCACGTATTAATAATCTTCGTTTAATATCTTCAAACTGACAATTGCGCAGTATGATACAAATCAGTATGAACGGATGTTCACAAGTTATTACTGGAATCGAATTTTCACTGTATACGGCAGCCTTGCAAGGCGCCCATCACGTCCTAAATCTCATTTTCACAAACGCGCCATCTCGCGAATGATAGGCTGAGTGGACCTTGAGAGGGCTACGGGAGGCAATCCCGCTACCTATTGCACTTCAAGCCAGTGATGTAACCCCCCATTGGTATCGAAGTCCTAAAAAGAATAAAAATGACTGAAAATTTTTGGTAGCACTGCCACTGTTTTAAATTTCTCACATTGTTAGGCCTATGTGCTCAAATACGAACATTATTGCACCAAATATTATTGGTCGAGCCCTAGATGACGCGCGTGCGTATAATGACGTAATTAATAGAAGACTCTTATCGAGAATATATCATCTGCGAGTACGCCATATTTACAGAATTTTTCGCGATGTGTCGTAAATTTAAGTTCGCGTTTGAATTCTAACGAATCCTCACAGATGCTTTGCTGATGCGTAGCGATCCTCGAGTTTGGCGATCTGTACGGCGGATTTTAGGAGTTGATGGATCTGCCTGCTTTTGTCTGCGGCCCCTTGTAAACACTCTCAAAAACGGGGAATAGGGTATCGGACGTCTTGATGGGGTGTGGGGGCAGCAAGAGTCGAAAACGCAGCAGCTGCACCGACAGCCGCGACGGATATGACCGAAGGCCAAGGGTCAGCGTGCGCATCGGGGCGCATGTCAAGATGAACGAAACTCCGCCCACCATCATCTTCATCTTCGGTTAGTTGCTTGACGAGTTTGAACGATTATATGTAAAAGGTCGTGACCTATGTCGGGATGATAACACGTCAAGTGTAGTACGAGTATGCGCAGATAGGGTTATTTACGTTTACCACGCGTTGCTTTGTTGTTGAAGGACGTTGAGAGTATTTTCATAGCGGCCTTAGGACAGGGGCAAGAAGTCTCTTCAAGTGTTAATTGATCCACTTGCTGGATTTGAACCATAGTTGAACCGTCTTAACTGAACCATCAGCTGAAATGCCTTAAATTAGTTCAAATGAACCATCTATGGAGCTTTCATTGTTGAGCCTCCTGGTTCTAGGGATGTTTAGTTTGTTGGGGGGCCCGATAGCGCATTGGATAACATCTGGCGTAGAGTGCGAGAGGTACAGAGATCGAGTCCCATAGGCGGACATGCTTTGTAGGCTGCAATTTGCGCCGTGTATTGCAGGCTGTCTGTTCTGTTAGTAGTTAAGGTTTATCGCACAACATGTACAGCGCAGTGCGTTTGCAGGTGCTTAATTAAAGAATAAATATTATTATTATTATTAAATGTGGTCTAATCTTGAGATTTCTATAGCACAATTGTAATAATTCGCAAGTTAAATATGAATGTTATACGCACAAGACTAACGAAATTAGTCATTTTCCTCAGATTGATCATTATACAACTAGGTCATCTGAATTAAGATCAGTCCACAAGATGTAATACAACACAACACAACTGTATTGTGTTGTATTACATTTTGTGGACTGATAATTCAGATGACCAATCTGAGGAAAAATGACTATTTTGCAAGTATTGTGCGTATAACTTTCATATTTAACTTGCGAATTATTACAATTGTGCTATAGAAATCTCAAGATTAGACCACATTTTTTAATGCCCTCCTTACGAAGTTTAGAAGTGCACTTTGACGCTGGGTAACCATTAAGAGCCATAAGTAAACAGGAAGAGGCCAGAGCGAAAAACGGTCTCCCGACAGGAGAATGAGGAGGTAGAGAGTAAATATACCCGTTTTTCTATAGCTATCATATGTATGCTCTTGATCCCACTGATTTTTCAGTGAATTTACCAGGTGAGAAGCTTACGTGACAGAGATAGGCAGCCTGTGGTGGATTAGCAATTTGGGAAACGTAAGTCGTTAGTTGGTGTGGCATGGTGGCCGTTTGATTAGAGTGGTCAGCCTGTAGCAGGGAGTACAAGTATGAACTTCGCCAAAAGCAGTTACTGTGTAGGGACCTCGAGCTAGTGCTTTACTCGGAGTTGCTCTGTGCCCAACAGTAATACAATCTCCATGTAATGTAATGTAAAGAACATTTCTACATCACAATTCAATGGCAATGTACGGAGCGATGAGCTTAGCAGCGCATTGAAATTTTGTCAGGTGGTCCGGGTTCCCGAAAGGGATGCATCGTCGACGACCTACTAACCGCTTACGATCTGAAGCACATCTGCACCGAAGACCTCCTCTACCAGGAACTTCCAAAGAAGCTGTCCAAGGGCAGCGAGATCAAATCGATCAACGACATGAAGGAAGTTCTCGAAGTGAGTAGAGCAAACCACCTGATCGAATCTATAGATTCTATTCTAACCTGCTGATTCTAATGATACTCTAGTGAAGTGTGATGTAATGATTTTTGTAGCTACATTAGGATTCAATCGATGGTTGTTCTAAGGAGTGGAACCAGCTACCAATGTTTGTCCGATGCTTGAACTCTTTCTCTTGCTTTAAGAAACGCCTCAAAACTCACTATTTCTCATTGGCTTTCAGACATCTGGATATCTAACAGCTCTTCACCTGGTGACTGACTAACCGTGCCGCCAATATGCATTTCTGTGTGACTTTGGACATTCAGCAAGAACTTCACTCGAGATTGCTAAGCGCCTTTGACAGATGTGTGGTCAATAGATAGTGGTGCTTAATAAATGTGTAGTAATGATAAATAACAGTAATAATTATACAGTCTTGGACATCTCTTGGCATTGTTCTAGGCCGATCCCGGTCGTGTCACGCTTGAGTGGATCCTTGATACGATAGGAAAGCGAATCGACCAAGACCGAAACGGCAAATACCTTGTCGACTTTATTCCGAATCTCAGGTACATGCTGAAAGCCCAGTTCCTTCAGGAGAGCAGCGTGGAACCACTCAGAAAATTTGAACAAAAGGTAATCAGTTGTTTAAGTACTTGCTCGTAGGGCGTATGCATTATATTTGTTTTTCATTCATTCATTCGTTCATTCATTCATTCAGAGAACTTAAATAGCACCTCTCAAGGTACCTATTCAGACTCCTCAAAGGTGCTCCAAGCCCAACTCGGGCGGTAAAGAACAGTTTTCTGATGCTTGTAAAAGGTGTATGCAGATTCCCTAGTTAGAAGAACATGCAGAACAGGCCCAACCTCAGAGGGGTAATGGATTATGGAGAAAGCCATGTGATAAATAAGTTATGTTTACCTTGCCTTACCTTTCCTTAGCATACCTTACCTATCCTCAACATACCATATCTTACCTTTCCTTACCATATCTATAAATGTTACTTTACCTATCGTTAACATACCTTATCTTACCCATGATCTATCCTTAACATACTGTATCTTACCTTACCTATCCTTAACATACCTTATGTTACCTTATGTAGACCTATCCTTGACATACCTTATCTTACCTTATGTAGACATCCTTGACATACCTTATCTTACCTTACCTATAATCTATCCTTGACATACCTTATCTTACCTTACCTATAATCTATCCTTCACATACCTTATCTTACCTTACCATATCTTTTCTTACCTATCCTTAACATACCTTATCTTACCTTACCATATCTTCTTACCTATCCTTAACATACCTTATCTTACCTTACCATATCTTTTCTTACCTATTCTTAACATACCTTATCTTACGTTATGTAGACCTATCCTTGACATACCTTATTTTATCTTACCTTCAGTACACTTTCAGTACTAGACTTTCATTGAATTCCAGGACAGTGCCTCAGGAATAAATTAATGTTGGTTAATTTTTTAATTAAGCCATATACCTGTAATGAGTTATATTTGTCTTACCTTGCCTTATCTTAACTTATCTGACCTTTTCCTTACCTTGCCTCACCTTAATCTGAGTTACCTTTCCTCACCTTGCATTATCTTACCTTTCCCTTACGTTACCGTGGCTTACCTTGTTTTTTGTTTTATGGTCGTAGTATCCAGTATCGTTTGCACTGAATTTGGCTGTTCCTGCCGACAAGGTGCTGGGCACAAGGCAGGTCTACTGTGCCACCAAAGACCTGAACAGCCTCAAGGACACTGGTGGCAAGGGCGATGAAGCTGACACTGCAAAGCTACAGGTGGGTGTCGAGTTAACGAACTCACCTGCACGCTTCCTATTGTTTGATCGATTGATGGTTGACTGAAACCATTATTGAACACCGTATAATATTAGTTAAGTTACAGTTTAGAACTTTTTGCTTAGGGAGCATGTGTTGTGGATTTTTCTGTGTGGTGTAGTTGTATATTTTCAGGAGCCACAGATAATAATAATAATTATTATAAAATTTTTATTTCAATTATTATATAAGAGAGGGAACTTCCGGTGAACCAGGCTGGTTTTAGGAAATCACGAGGAACTAGAGACCATATTGCCAACTTAAGGTGGATAATGGAATGGCAAAGGGAGTAATGGAACGGCAAAGGGACAAGAGGTGCACATCTGCTTCATTGATTATAGTAAGGCATTCGACTGCATTAACCACGATTTAATGTGGAAAACCCTACTTGAGATATATAATACAAGATTTACATCTGGCATGTAAATCTCATATTATTATTATTATTATTATTATTATTATTATTATTTTGTTGTTACTCCAAGGTAAATAGGATCCCTCAGGTACTTCAGAATTATTTAAAGTGCAGAATTGCCTGGAATGGGTCCTGTTCGCCTAGGTCTAAGGTGGTGTAAGTACTACTAAATGCCACTGTATTGAAAAGCTGGTGCCGTTATTATTATTATTGTGCCAGGTTATGCCCCAATGTACATATGATCCCTCGGGACTTAATTAGCAGAGAAACATCTGGAATGGCCATTATATGTCAGGTTGTGAAAGAGGGAATGGGTCACAGAAAGCAAATGCATTGTAGAGTTGGATTGTTGGATTATTATTATTGCTTGTTCATTCTCTACCACTCCTTGCTTCTGCACTTTGCTGGGTCGCCTCTTTCGACATTTTCCAAACAGAATTTGCCCAATGTGAATATGACGTCTTAAAATCCTAGTGTGCGTGACATTGAGTTTGAGAATTGGAGTCGATTGGCACAGTAGTTGACCAAGCGAGGCGAGTATGTTTGTCATAGTGAAAAGCTTCTGTGCCTGTTCTCAGTCCCGTTTGTGTTGCGTGTAATTTCATCGGTTCTCGAGCGTACGATCAAAGCGCATGTTTGCCTTATATCGGGTTTATTTGCGATCGAACGCTTCAGTGGTTTCTCCAGTACGTCTCTGCTTAGCCTCAGCAGAGCATTCCTGCTGTGTGTTTGTGTTATGTTGGTGGTTTCCGAGTCGCCTAGGTGAACCGCCTGCCCTGGTGATAGTCGTCATGGTGAGTGAAGAATAGCTTGGTCTTTGATGAACGTCGTTGCCTAACAGCCTTGGTGTTGGCCTTGAGTTTTACTGCAGCGATGACCCTGTTTATTATATACAATAGAATTCAGTACAGCTGTATTCGGTATCGTCCTACCTCCCAAGTTGAGAAGTGCACACACGATCATACGACAGAACATTGGCGCTGAGCAATTACGCGTGAGGGTCCCTACAAAAGAACTGCCTCAGAGGAGACTCGAACCCGTATTCTCTGCGTTAAATACCAAGTACTCTAACCATTGGGCAACTGTACCACACTTTTTAAATTGACCTACTTAAGGCACAGTTGATAAGTATAAAATTTTGAGGGAAAAATTATATCTTAACAAGTGCTGTGTTTTAAATCGACTTGTTGACCTGTTTCTTTAAAGCCGGTAGCAAGTGAAGTTGACTCAGACATCTTACAGGTAAAAAGCACAGAGGCTGAACTAGAGTTTCTCGTACGATAGTCCCTTGCACAGTTTCTTCTGAACCTCTGTTGTTGGTTTCGAAGTCCTTGAGCTTTGTCTTGTGTTGAGGGGTAGTACTTGGTGAAAGGATTCCTTTAAGGTATTGTATGAATGTCAAGGTTCAAGCAACATATGTACAGCATAGAAGAAAGAGAGCTAGCCTGAGGCAGCCATGGGTATAAAATGTTAGCGACTTCATTTTCTTAGCTTAAGCTTACGAGGGCAGATGCCTCTCCCTTGCCGTCTCATCTTCCCACTGACAGTGTACGGTCAGTGTACTCGTTATATAGCTGAGTTTGCTAGGGGTGCCCTGGTGGGAATTTGAACCCCCAACTTCTCGGTTGACAGTGCAGCCACACTAACCACTGCATTATTGACCACTGCCACATACATAACTTCTCTACAACAGTTGCTGGTGGCTCTTCTAGTTTTCTATGTTTTGTATGCTGATGAGCTTCCTGCTCTTAATTACAATTAGTATCATTTAACGTGGCATAGAGAGAGTCTGTGATTGGTTTCTATATTCAGTGGTTCCACGTAAATTCCAAATTTTACAATTTACTTTACTCTGAAGTATTGTGCTGCAAGTACATTTATTGACACTACCTAAGCCAGACTGCCTTGAGAGAAACTTTCTGGTAACATTACCCAGACAATTTGTGTACATGTACATGTGTGTGTGTGTGAATCTCAGAATTCATATAGCACCTTCGTTAAGTTATCAGAGATATGATGAATGCCGGCGGCCTCTGTATTCAACCAAAGTGTCCGACTGTTGGTCACTTCATCTATGAGCACAAGTGTCTGTTTTGTAAAGAGAATATTTTCCTTAGATACTGTTTCCGTTGAAAGTTTTAATTTTTTTGCCTTTGTAAAATTTCACCCGGTGAAACCTCGTTTCGTTGTCTCCAGCATTTGTTGCTTCGTTGTCACGTTTTCCCAGTTGTTGTCATTGCCATGTTTTTTTGCACCTGTAACGTCATCCTTAATGCACTCTCCTTTCTTGCCGATTATCCACCATCTCGTTTGGTTTGACTGCAAAATTTGGCTTAAGGTTCAAGTTAGTGTGCTGTTCTGTAAGTGGAGAGAGATGTTATGCAGGTTCTTATCTGTGTAGAAGAACAGATTTCCAAGCGTATATGTTAAGTATTAAACTATAGAAACCGGCAGAGGAGATTAGGTTGAGACTCGATTAGACAGTGATTATATTCAACTATGGCATTTTTACAGTTAAGAGAGTCTTTGTTAACACTGTCTTGTACTCACTGTTCAACTATTATTATTATTATTATTATTATTATTATTATTATCCATTTATATTAAATGCCACTAGCTAATGACCAAGCATCAATCGATGGTGCTAAAGACTTGCTCAAGGTCCCTACACAGTAACCATCTTAGGGGAGGAGGATCGAATCCGTACTCAACACATTAAAAAAAGGCGAGCGCTCGACCAATAGGCTACAATGTCCCACAACTATGGCCCTAGCATGTTGAAAACATTGGTTCTCATTTGATCACCAAACTTGAGCATTATCAAGCCAGGATAGTTGACTGTGTGGTATAACCGCTTGGTATTACCAGGTGTTGAAGACGTCTGTGAGCTTTCTGAAAGCATCGCACAACTGTTCAGATACATGCAGTTTGCATGCATAGCTTTACGTTTATAATACGACAAGAAATTTGATTTGTGAGCACACAAAGTTACATTTGCTTTGAAAAATATTTTCCCTTAATAAATAAATGAATAAAATTTAGTGGAAATCTTAACTGCAAATATAAATTTCCTTATTAATTCCCAATTATTTGCACATTTCTGGAGAAATTGAGTAAATGGTGAGATTTCTCTTGTTGAGCAGCGGCGAGCGGCTCTCTACGAGCAGAGTTCGAAGGGATTGCTCGAGTACTTTGTCCACACGGAACGTCTCATCACAGTCGACGTAACATGCGGAGTCGCAGAACTCATTTGGCATCAGGTCCATCAAGTCCTCTGCCAGTTGGACTTCTTGCCTAACAGAACGGTCAACACTGTACTTCTGTTTGTGTTTGGTGAGTTTATTAAGGGAATTTATATTTATAATTAAGATTTTTACTACATTTGGTTTATTTATGTATTAAAGTTATTTATGGTTAAGATTTTTACTATATTTTATTTATTAAGGGTATGTATAGTTACGAGTTTTAATACATTTATTTATTAGGGGCTTTTATAGTTTGAGATTTTTACTACATTTTATTTATTAAGGGTGTTTGTAGTTAAGATTTTTACTACATGTCATTTGATTTATTTATTTATAAAGTAATTTTTATTTATAGTTAGGATTTTTCTGTATGTGAGTTAACGCTGTAAACTGTTCTTTGTCATCATGTGTACTTTCTTTGCTAATAATTTATTTTCTTATGTGCTGGTAGGTACTAATAATGATTTAATGAAGCTTTCAGTATTTGCCAGGGGTGCTCGATAGTGTAGTAGTTAGCACGCTGGACTTTCAATGGAGAGGATGGGGGTTCAAACTCCTGCAAGGGGAGAAATTTGTTTAGAGATTTCTGCTCCATCTGTACCTCTAGCCAACTCGGTTTTAATGAGTACACTGACCGTACACTGTCGGTGGGAAGATGAGACGGCGAGGGAGAGGACTGGCCACCCGCCCTCATATGCTGAGGGTAAGAAAATGAAGTCGCTAACACTTCAAACCCGTGGCAGCCATGGGCTAGCTTAAGGGACTGCCCTTATTCTGTATTTGCCATTAAGCTGCATTCATTTCTGATTTCTAAATTGCACGTAGATGACGAGGACGATATGAAGGATCAAGATTACCAGAGATATCTAATGGAGAAGATCAACCTGCAAGGAATCGTCGAAAACCCGGAGGCGTCCGTCGTGAGTAATTGAAATTGTAATCGAACATTTATATAGTGCCACTCAAAGAGGAAAACAAATCAATTGTAGGAATTTTATGCACGTGTTGTATCACTCTGATAATGAAAAATCGTGCTTATCTTCACATCGCTGTCGAACTTGGTAATTAGTAATAATTTTTATGTTAATACAGGCACCCTGATAATTTCGTAACACTTTAACGACGTGCTGCATTGACTTCCCCAGTCACTTTTAGTACACTGTCGTCGTTAAAGTGTTAAACAAAGCTATAGAAATTTTCTGTTACCATTTTGATTACGTAATTGTTCATTGTTCTATCATTTGTAAGATTTTGAGCTGAAGTAATTGCCGATTTGATGAAGCAAAGAGCCGCTGATCAAAATATGTTCTGGTGTGCTGTAATTGCAGTGAAATGAAAGCCGTGATGCTCCTTGCGTCTTGTTATAGTCCGACGTCCGGATTTTGTTGTTTCAGGAAAGCCTGCTGTCCGCTCTCACCAGATACGTGAATAACAACTCGAAGAAAACCGATTCGTTTGTCGTCCACACCAAAGGAACAGTCATCGCCAAGAAAGCGTCAAGAAAGGCAAGCCTTAATCAGATAGATCTCATCGATTCCTGGCCATAGGTTTCCTCGCTCTGTTGCACAGGGTGACCTGGTTGTTCCCCCAACCAGTACAGCACAGAAGCTTCGCTGTGGTCGGTCCAACTTTCTGGAATAGGTTTCCTAGTATTTTACGACACGAGCTCCTTGGTCTTTCTATATCTCTGTTCCGTTTGCACTTGAAAACCTATTGTGCAAGCTGGTTTTCCTTTCTCTCTTGAAGAGGTGCTATATAAATCTGTGATTACTTTTACAAAGAAACAACAATGGTTTGGGAATAACTAGGTTGAGAGGTTAAAGGTCACAAACAGTGAGGGTAATCCGTTAAGGATAGGATTCCTTTTGGCAAAGTTATTTAATGTGGCAATTTGGTCTCCGTAGTGTGCTGGGTGCATAATCCGCCGATTGTGAGCATGAGTCTGATGCAGAGACTCGATATTATAGCAGCCAAGTACAAGTGCATTTTGTGCTGAATTTAAAACTTATGTTTCGGATTACTTCTCTGCTATCAGCCCTTGTGAATAATCTGGTGCCCCGCACTTAGCTTTAGAGTAGCACGTTAGATATTTGGAGTTTATGATTATGATTATAGGTCTCAATTAACTGATCTGGGTATCGACCTGATTACAACTTGGCTTTGGTGCACCATTGGTTGGTGCCTTGTGCATTAGATACCGGACTGTAGGAGTTACTAATTAATGTAACGATATCTTAGCCTTTTTCTGCCAATTTAAGCAGGTTGTTGTTTTGTTCTGCAGTCGAGCCACAAGGCGATCATTTTCACGGACATTCGCGAGGGCTACTTGGAGTCGTATCTACCGGGCAGTCCGAAGAACTACTTGCCGCAGGCGGGCAGTCGCAAGTACAAGGCTATATCGTCCCTCGAGAACGAGGTATGCCTCTTTCCACTGGACACTAGCGACGAGGTCTGCATGACAATAGCTCTGTACATGGCGAAATCTCGACTGCTGTGAATGATCGGATCGGGGGAACGATCGTGTGAAAAGCGTTTGGCGTTAACGCAGGCGTGTCATTCTGCTCTCGTTCCGAACGTTGTGTTACCTGTTTCTGCCACCGAGCTGCGACGACTTACCTGTGAGACGACTTACCTGTGATATGTTTTTACACGTGTCTTATCCCAGCGGTGGTGTCGGCATCTGGCCTGCGCTTGCTTCCTCCGGTTTCCTTGAGCTTTCAGACGGAAGACTGACCGGGATTCGTGTCGATATTCGATGCAGGTGTTGTAGTAGCTGGTTTTAGGTGTACGTTTCCTTGTTTGACGGATAATGACGAGTTCTTCAGTATTCCCTGTTGATGTTGTGAACGAGTGTCTTCCACGATCATCTTTAACTCCACGTCGGTACCTACGTCGAGCGACGTTGAGGTTGTAGGGATTCTAAGCTGCGGAAGACGTCGCACGGTGGATTTCAGGATTCTGGTTTCTCTCCGTGCAGGGGCCTGGCATTTAGGTTTTTTTGGTATTTTGTTGGAACTGATGATTGGTTTTGTAGCAGCACCATGTCTCATTTTCGTAGTGTGTCGTGAAGACAGGCCCAACGTATTAATGGGTGCTGTTACAGTGAGCCGACACAGTCTCTACTGAATGAATGCTAGTCTTAAAAAATTACAGATTAAACGTTCAGATAGGCTTTTCTTACTTTCACATGATATTTTCTGTTGCATTGAATGTAATGTAACGTCTGTTAAGAGCAGCAACCAGTGTGGTTATGATGCTAATTGTCTGGTTTGGAAGCACATTTGTTAAAGTCAGAAGTTTGACAATTTGTCCGGTTGCTAATAGAATGCCTCGGTGATTGCACGGTTGTTTGCCATAGGACTGCTTTGTTACCTGATGTCGGAGAGTTTGGGCTTTTTTTTGTGTCTGCTGTATCTCGACTTTTATGTAGAGTTTGTACCCATTTACGCTTTTCGTTGAGGCCTGAGTTCTCTTGCGTAGAATTTTTGTTATAGGTTGATTTGTTTAAACGAACATGTCTCGATTATTTTAAGTGTTTAAATGCATTTAAAGGCATTTTCCTGTACTTTGTTAGATTTTCCTTATTAAAATAAATTAATTGTTGTGGTTCTGAATTTTACACTCGACGGCAGATGAAATACTGTTTAAGATACTAATGAGTTAATTTTTTGGAGCCATGTACGCGAAGAAAGTGTCAAAGAAGAAGCATTGCACTCATGTATGAGAGTATTGCTATCGACGTATCAACCTGTATGAATTTTGTTAGACGTAATTGTTATTTGTTTCGCCTTTCTGACAGTATTTTCTTAATGTAATGTGTGGCATATGATTGCATTTTGGATAGCTGTTTTCTAGATCAGTGCTACTCAAACTGATTTATTATTGAGCTGTGGAATGCTAACCGGGATCACAATTTTGATCATACTCAAATAAAATATTAAATTGTATACAATGGAAAAAACAACATGATGTTCATACATAATAAATAGTTTTGAACGTGCAACAGCAGCAAAAGTATAGTTGTAATAAACAGTGACAATGTTACGAAATCTAAATTGTAATATAACATGTTATATATGTAAGCTGATGTAGAAAAGCTATTACTGGTCCGCAGGGTCAGACAGTTTGAATGGCACCGGTCTAGGTTAATGTGTACAGCGACGGACTCTCTTTATGGTTGTAAAATACTCGATTTGGCGTTTGCTGAGTGAGTAAGTGTTCATGCTTTTGAGACTACCGATTATCTACGCTAGTTTTTCGATTGTTCTTGAACTTACTGCTTAAATAACTTGGAGCCTGCTTGTAAGTTTCAACATAAGGCTTTTTATAGCTTTTGTGGTTTCCTGTTTTTCCTCGGCAGACCTGATAATGGCTTGGCTTAGGTGTCCCATCGGTTGATGCCTTGTGCGCTAGAAACTGGTGCTGGAGAAGTTCCTAATCAACAATAATAATAATAATTATTATTATTATTATCCAATTAATTTAGTCCAATTAATTTTGTTTTTAGTCCTTGACTGTGTTTTTTTCTTCGGAAATACCATGTATGCTCTTTTAGGTTTGTTTGTGCACCGACATTTTCAGTGTGAAGCAGCATCTTTTTAGTGTTACAATTCTTTTGTGATTTTGAGTTCAATTTTACACAGGGTGTTTGAAGAATGTGTACATAGTTTCAGCCGTAACCAGCTTGTGTCTGCAACTTGAGGTTCTTGAGTTTTAAATGTCCTGCATAGGGCATTCGTTATCAAAATGCATAGACTGCTTTTTAACTGTATTGTTGTACTGCGATTCGTTCAACTACCTTCTGGAGAAACATTCATTGACTCTTTTTAAATGGCGAGTACTTGTACCGACTTAAATACATTGTCGTTTGCAACTGTCGCTCTGTCCAGAGCTGATAGAGTTCAAAGTTCAAAATACCTTTGTAAAATGAACTTGAGAATTGCCAGTCATTTATTGTTATGTAGGGAGAACTGTGCACAGCTTTGAAGAGTTGTGCAAAGCTTTGAAGATCTTTTCAAACGCTTCTGATATGTACATTTGAGTGTTTGTTTTTGAACGGTTTGCCCTCATCCCAGTGACCTAGAGTTTATTACAAGTTTACCGTCAACTTTGACTCAGAGCTGAAAACTGACTGTACAGCTGGATGGTGTAGACGTTTATTTTAGCCAAAGAAGAGCAGAGTATTTGAATACTAATTATTATTTTGTATCAGTATTAGTGACTGTCTCATGTTAAGCAACAGCCTGGCTCTAAATCCCCGTGTAGTTTAAATGACCTCCATCCCAGTACTTACAGAATATTGTTATATTTAAAGAATCCTAAGATTAGTTATTTTAAGGCAATTAAATATCCCAAGCGTGCGTCTCGAAGTTGATCGTTCAAGGGTGTCTCTAAGTATTTCTTCGTGTTGTGTTTTTCTACTTGAAGAAGAGAGCAGATATGTTTAAGCTCGAATGGGAGATATTAGGCTTTTATTATTTCTAAACTCAAACGGTTTAATAGGGGTCATCCATAAACGACGTCCGCAATGGGGGAGGGTTATGACCAGTGCGGACGTCCGCATCTAAACTTTTAAATTTGATGGTTTTTTAAACACCACCTTGTTTCAGCCTTACCCGAAAGACGAAAAGGTCAGTGAAGTGATTGCATAAAACTTCATGCATGGTATATCCTTTACTGCAACCTTAAAGAGGCTTTTATTACTGCACATCCTGCTATATGAAACCCGAACTGTCACTTAAACGTGCACAGGAACTGTGGAATAATTGTAAAAATAATGACGACGACATTAAAAATTGGCTTAGGCGTACGGACGTCCGCAAAGGGGAGGGAGGGAGGGTATGATCAAATGCGGACAAGGGAGGAGGGAGGGGTCCAAAGTGGGTTTAATCCTACAAAAATTGGATTGATCTCTGTCCTGTTCATAGCGGTGTAATTTAGACCTTTGAAGAGATCCAGGTAGCCT
>OY744611.1:53369609-53452109 GCA_963556255.1 Allolobophora icterica | reverse complement strand
ATTCGTGATTGAATTTTACTGACAATTAATACAAAGAAGTATTTTGGACGTCACAGTCTTTGTTGGAGGTGAAACAATGATTAAAAAGTTTAATTATCAAGTGCACTGGTATTGATTGGACATTTGCAATTCATCCGAAAAAATCTTGTTTTTTACGAAATTGCATGAAAGTCGTCTTTTACAGACTGTGTCGCATTGTGACCTAAATGGTCGCACGATCACGATAAATTACTTTTTGAAAGCAGTCTCTGATGAACTAAAGTTAATCATAAGTTTGCTGTTTTAAAACTCTGCCTGGCTACAGATGTCAGACATCGATTGATCTTTAGAGTTTGTACTTTGATTTGGCGAAAGAAATCTCGTAGGAAATGTTAAGAAATAATTTTAATGTAGACCATTAGGAAATCAATCGGGTAGCACTGGCTAATTGCACACGGAGAGAATTTTTCTAAAAGTGATCAATGCCACATTTTCATGAAAGAAATGGCTTCGATTGAAATTATAACGACAATTTGTTGAGCCGCACATCAATATTATTTTAATCAAAGCTGAAAGAATGTAGCAATTTCCTGCAGCTAAAATTGATTCTAAATCTGTTTCTAGCAATCTATAGAATAGGCTACGTCTGTCAGATGCCAAGCCGAAGACTTTCATGCAAAAATCAGGACAATATCCAGAAGAACTGTTCATTATATGAAATAAGCATCAATCCAAAAACGAGACAACCTTCTACGGGTAGACGTCTCGAAAACAAATATAAACAGTACTAGCAATGCATTCTTTCCATTATCATAATTAGCACGACTACTAAAAAAACGCCATTCTAGGTAGGCCTAGGCCTATATATTCGAAATTTGCTGAGGAATTCATCTGTGAAGAAATTACTAGAATTTCAAAGTAATATAAATAATTTTAGTTAAGTTAAAAACCGGTAAAATAATCGACCGCTGTTTAGAGTGCGCATCTTCCAATTAGTAGGCCTAGTAAAGGCAATTAATTTAATTTCAATCAATAAACGAATTGATCGAAATTAAATCATGCAGTGCTTTCGCCTTCATTCTCCGTATGGGAAATTAGTTTCGACAAGAAAGAATCCGTCTAATGGATATAACAATCAACTTCTGTCAGCCAAAAAAGTTACCTATCATCTCTTGTTAAAAACAAATTCTTCCAAACACTGAAATCTTTGGAAAACCGTAAACAACCCTCTTCACCCTGCCTCCTCTCACCCCTTACCAAACCCAAGCGCACATACATCCTTTGCCGACTCCTTCGCATCCTTCTTAACTGACCTCCCTTATTCCACTTCTCAAAACCCATCCCTAGACAAGGAACTTCTCTCCATCCACCGCCCAATTTCAAACCTCTATTTCCTATCGAAACTCTTCGAACGAGTTGTCCTGTCTCGTCTCAACAGCTATCTTAGCTCAAACAATATCCCAAATCAATCTGCCTACACCAAACATCCCTCCACTGAAACAGTCCTCACCTTGTTGTATTCTGCAAACAACATGGCGATAGATCGTCAAAAAGTCTCTTGCTTGTGTTTTTGGTCATCTCTGCTGCCTTCGATACAATAGATCATGCTATCCCTACCAAACGCCTTTCCTCTGTATTTGTACTCTCTGGTACTTTCCTATCGTGGATCAAGCCGTAGCTCTCCTCACGTTCATTCACTGTCAATGTCAGTTGTCACTCACATTATCCGCACACTCTCACCTGCGGTGTTCTTCAAGGTTCTGTTCTTCATTCTTTACACTTCCCCACTCAGCAAACTCGTTTCCTTATCCTCTGTCCTCATCCTCTTCACTCCTTTCTCGTTTCATTCCCTACCACATGCACTAAATCGTCTACGTAACACCATCACCCAGATATCAGCCAGACCGCCAACATGCTATGCCCCAACCCTTCAAAACAGAATTTCTCATTATTGGCCTCCGCGAACAATTTATTAAGCAAACAAACCTATCCTTCTACCTTTCTCTAACAGGTCTCACCTCTACCGCGCATGGCTCTTCTCCTGTCCGCAATCTTGGAATCATTTTCAATAAAAACCTGACCTTTTCCGACCGCACCACACAGCTATCTTACACTCGGTAGGCTATATGCTCATTTGTGACCTTCGTCGACTGCGCCCAAATACTTTATTACAAGACCGTCTGCACAATAGCCACCTCAAATGTTCATTTCAAACCAACGACCTCTTATATAATACGTTTCAAACTCGACTAATGTAATATAGACATCACGTCATATAGGCATTAGCCGCATTACGTCATATAGACATTACGTCATATATAAATTACGTCATATAGACATTACGTCATATAGACATTACGTCATATAGGCATTACTTCGTATTTCTCTTCAGAAGCGTCCACATATAAATCGATGCAATGCACTACGAAAGGGTGAATGAAGGATAACCTTGTCTAATCCCGCATAAATTGAATTTAACCCTCATGCGATCAGCTGGGATTATAGTGTACACTTAGCTCCAGTAACGTTTGGGCTACTTTCTAATTGAGAGTTAGCGGTTTTTGAATTTGTTGCTTGGATACCGCTAATCGGCCGTGGGGGCATCTGGGTGTAAGTATCGTCCGCGCCTCATCCTCCCTAGAAGCCGTTCTAGACGTGCTCTGTCGCCTGCACTGGTAAAGCCCCACCATGCAGGAGACGCGTTCAGCCATTCGTCGCTTGCTGAGAAACTATTGGACATACCAGATACTATCTACAACTGGCTAATTAGTTACTTCTCTGATAGAGGCCATGTAACCAGGTTCGCAGCAGTTGACTCGGCTGTGGCTTGCAAAAATGCCAGCATAGTTCAGGAATCTGCTGTTGGTCCACCGTCATGTGTTGCTGGGGCATCGGACCTTCATCTTAGAAATAACTGCAACTGCATCGTTAAACATGCGGATGATACCTAGCTGTTGGTTGGTTCGATACATCTATGCACGGTTGATGGTGAGCTTGCGGCAATAGCGGAGTGGGCTTCGAGAAACAACTTACGACGTAATGAGTCTAAGACGCGACAGTTTCTAGGACCGACGTCCACCACTAAACCACCCCACCGTTCCTTATCTCTAAAGCCGCCAGAGTTGAAGCACCTAAGGTTCTTGGAGTCACCTTAAGATCCGACCTTCGTATGACTTCGCACATTGAGTCTATACTTGCCGTGGGTTCTAACTCTATGTATGTTCTGAATGTGCTCCGATCACATGGTCTCTCGGCGGCTGCAACACAAGTAGTGGCCAAAGCTGCTACCATCGATGACATTATTCATGACTTGCCCGCCTGGTGGGAGTAATAACCATTTAGCGTATTCAAGTTGCGTTCTGACAGCTTGTATTAGTAATAAACGAAAATCGATTGATTGATTGATTGATCGATTATTGTCGTAGCTGTGCGATTTCGTAGATTGCATTTTGTGGGGCCCCATGTGCCTTGAGCGTTCTGGTTGCATACAGGGAAGCAGAGCTTGAGAGGAGTATTCTATTGATATGTTCTGTCATCAAGAGTTTTTCTCCGATGAGGATCTCCAGGGCCTTAATAGATATAGAACGGCTCACGCCTCTGATGGATGGTTGCTTCGAGACTGAACGCATGTTACTCCGCACGACGATCATTGATACGCAGCTTCTTCTCCATAACCCATTTTTACATGTTCTTCATCCTCAGCAGTTTGAGGATTTATCCTCTATTGTATCATCTCAAGGTGTCTCAGTGTCTGTAAATAGTTTTTAATTTTCTTCGTCTTGTGTTTTCTTAACTGAAGAAGAGGACGGATTCGTTTCAGCTTTTCTTTCGTCTGTAAATTCCGTTTCTAGTCGAGTGAGAAAGAGTTGGTAGGCTTTTATTATTTCTAAAGTAACTTGGTTTGTCTGTAATAAAATTTAGTTGCGCTTGTTAGACTTGTAGTTATGTCAAGTCTTTTATTAGCAGCAGCCAACTATGAATATACACTGTGTCCCGATGAAAAGTAGACCCCAAGAAAAACTGTTATAACTCGGTCAAAACGTTTAGCATTTGCCTGGCATTTTAAAAACAGCAACACTAGCCATATTACCACCAAATCTTAACGCCGTTCGGAAATGTTGGTGAGTTTGTCAAGTTTATGAACGTTTGAGATGCAGTACTGAAAAGGGGTAATTTCCAACATAAAAATTTTTGACAAACGTTTAGGGGTCTACTTTTCATCGGGCGGCTACTTCACATTCAACAAGACAGTGCCCCTGTGCACCGAGCTCGTGAGACCATTGTTCTGCTGTCCCGGGAGACACCCGACTTCATATCCCCGCAGCTGTGGCCGCCCAACAGTCCAGACCTCAGTCCAGTTGACTATCAAATCTGGAGTGTACTGGAGGAGCGCGTTTATCGTTCCCGCATTTGTGACGTTGATCACCTGATTGAAGAGTTTCAGCTGTTTGACCACATGATCATCGACCGGGCCATCAAACAGTGGCGTCCACGTCTACGGTCGTGTGTCCGTGAACAAGGAGGACATTTTGAACACCAGCTGTAGCTGAACTTCACTTCCTTATGGCTCTTGTATATTGGAAATTTTCAATTTTTTTGTGCTTCATCTCAAACGTTCATAAACTTGACAAACTCACTAACATTTCCAAACGGCTTTACGATTTGGTGGTAATATGGCTACTGTTGTTGTTTTTAAAATTTCAGGCAAATGTTAAAAGTTTTGACCGAGTCATGACACTTTTTCTTGGGGTCTACTTTTCATCGGGACACAGTGTATAACTGTTCAACTCATAGTGTCTCTCCAGTTCTAAATGTTCACTCTCATCTCCGGTCGTGGTCTGACGTCACATCGACGACTATAATTATGCCAACTAGAGTCCAGTACAGTCATGCACAGTCTACCAATCGGGTTGGGTGGGTGGGGTGGTTGGGTGGGGTTAAAGATAGTTACTAGAAGTGGGGGTTACGTTCTGGATATAAACTGGGTTGTTGTTGATTTCCGAAAATGCATTTAATTTATGTATCATTGAATTGTATTGTATTTCAACTCTTATAAAGCGCCTCAACCCAGTGCCCACCAATCAGAGGCGCTCCCTGTACCAAAGTCCTCGGGAATAAAGGTATGTATGAGGCCTATGCTATCGAAAGCACATGTTATCTAGGAGCTACGAACCCAAGGTTCGATTGAAGTAATATATTTAGTACATGTCTGCGCCAGCTCAGAGACATCAGCCTCTTATATAAAAGTCGGCCAGAGTGGGGTTTGTTCTCCCATTCCAGTTGCGGGGTGGGGGAGTTAGACGCCACTGTGCACAGTTCATAGCAGTGTTGATATGTCTTCGAAAGTTTATTTAACATAACATAACAAGGTTTTTAGTGGCTCAGAAGACTTTCATCTGTGTCAGAGCCACTCTCTCGAGCTTCCTCTCAATTGCACCTCGTTCTAGTATCCAAGTTTATTAAGTTTATTCTTAAATGCAATAACCGAGTCCGCAGTAGCAGTCCCCTCGTCCAACTTATTCCAATTGTTCACCACTCTGGCACTGAAGAATCTTTGCATTATTGGCGCATCTTAAACGTTCTGGTTTGAAGTTGAAGTCGGCGTTATCAGCAAATATATAGGGCAATGTGGTCAGCTTGGAATTGAAGACTGAAGAGATATAGGCCTACTCCATTTAACGTCGGCAAACGGAATGCAATCGCTGTTGCCTTTGAGCGCCGGAGCGATAAGCATGCAAATTGCAGATGACCAAATAGTGGATATAAGTTATGTGATCCGGTGTTAAACTATACTGAAATTCACTCGATGTTGCTTTTCGGGTTATGCGACGACTTGAAGATCGATATCGACAAGTTTCCCTAAAATTTTTCCCCAACGAACGACTCATTCACGTTTGCCATGTCTGTGAGCGAACACGTCACGACGATTAGCCTACGTCTCGTGTGTAGCCTGGTTCTATGACGAAACTCATATCCAACTCCGATTTCAGTCTACATTTCACTGCAGTAAAAAAGTTCCATCAATTCTGAAGGTCAGACCCTTGCAGACATGACTGTATGGATTACTATCGAGAAGTGGTGGTGCTTGAACAGCTTTTGGAGGTCCAGCGGATATGGCCCTGAAATCTCTACCGTATAACCAGGTGTGCACTGTTTATTGTATTGTATTTGGAAATTTATAATGCGCTTCTAGCGGGAGGGCCATTCAGAAGCGCTCCTCAGTTTATGACGAGGGAGTGTATTGAACAGCCGGTGTCACGAAATACAGTATCCCCCATACATGCGTATCCCCCTTAGCGAAATGGAGCATTCGGTTTAGTTTGCATTTTTGGCGGTTTCTAAGTGTATTCAGTCGTACTGTTTGGATTTATTGCACACATAAAATTTTTGAATTGCGTATCTTTAGTTTGTACGTCGACCTGAAATCAAATTACTTTGCTTTTGGTGATTTTGACTGGAATTTCGTCGAGGCTATCGTGATGCGTATGACGAGGGGGGATAGAATGGTTCATCCCACCGGATACTCTAAACCGGTTTATTCCATCCGGGGGATACGCTTTAGGGGGATAGAATATCTCGGGACACCGGCAATGAATCGTAATCGTAATCTTCTTTAGCGCCACTTCAAGACAGTCTCCTCGGAGGCTCTCCCGACCTGACAACACCAAACTACGATCGAAAAGAATGTTTTTCAAACGTTTGCGGAAAAGGGGCAATAAAAAAAACCAAGAATTTCATTTTGGATGTTGCTAGGCAACCTATTGGAGAAAGATGGACCGACCAGAGCGAAGCTTTTAGGAGCACTTTGGAGTTTTGAGCTAACCAGGTCGCCTTGCAAAGCAATCTACGGCCTGGTAGGCCTATAGATGGCATCGGCTCACAAAGACTGGGGCATGGCCGGCAAGGCAATTAGGATCTTGAACTCAATGCTTTTTCAACGCAGTTCCTCCCGTAGTTAAAGCTAGAACAAATTGCAACTGATTAATACTATGGGTTGTAAAACTTATTACCTCTACCAGAATGCCCCAATGGAGCAAATATAGGAACCATATTCCCACATGGTACCCGTATAGAGTCAGTATGGATTCCATTTGATGCAGTGCATATTTTAAGGAATTTTGACTACTGGGACAAAA
Organism: Allolobophora icterica; assembly: GCA_963556255.1. NCBI lineage: Eukaryota > Metazoa > Annelida > Clitellata > Crassiclitellata > Lumbricidae > Allolobophora > Allolobophora icterica. The sequence goes on along the minus strand of OY744611.1, from coordinate 53,444,994 downwards.
TCAGCCATGGGTCTAGTTCAGTTCATGATCTTTCTTTGGAACTCGTCTCTGAGATCTGGTCGAAGAACTTTTTTTAAGGAATTAATCTCCACAAACTTACAACTTTCAGACTTTTTCTACAAATTCATCTCCAAAAAAGTTGATGACCTTTTTTTAGTCATCACCTTCTTTTACAACTTTTCTCGGGTCTCCCAACCAATAAGGGGTCATTCAACAGTAATGTCATACCTTTCTCATTTTACTGCTGGGACAAATCTTTAAATTCTTGCTACATTTGTCCCACTAGTTGTACTTTATACATACATTGCCTGGGACAAATCAGTCTGACTACTGGGACAAATCCTAAGACTACTGGGACATTTGTCCCACTAGTTATACAGTTAAAATATGCCCTGGCGCTACCCAACCAGCTGCCCTGCCCCACAATTATCACAGCACCGCATCTTTTTCGTTCTCATTGTCATCATCATCCTCAGTCGTCACCATAATCGTAATTAGGCTGATTAATTAATAACTTGACCAATCAGGAGATACGACCTTGACCTATGGTCACTCATTTGGTTCTCCCGCTGTAAGGCGCGTCCTCGAAGTCAGAGCTACATGTACGTTTGATCCTAGTTGTTTAATACAGGAATAGTACACAGGCCTCTGGACTTTCTGTGCTGTTCGTTATTATTGATTGCTTATGCCAACAACTTAAAATTGCCAACCATTCATTGAGTCATGTTTCAGTTAACAGAAAATAGAACAAACAATTATAATTGCACTGTGTCGACAACAGCTTTATTGCAACATTATTGAATTTCGTTTTCATTACAATGTTTCAGGTTTGTTTAGCAATTTCTAAATTTGTTATTTATTTATTATTAGCCTAATCTACGATGTCCTATCTGGAACGGCTTTGATCAAGCAATATCTGGCAGCGATAGGTACCGCGAAAGGTAACAGCATTAAACTTTAACATTAATGCACTTGCAAAATTGTCTTTCAATAAGTAATTTACAATATTATATACGTGAGTAGGCCTATGTATGCAGGCTTCAGCTTTTATGTCCGTGTGCATATAAACGTTTCTGAGATTTCATAGAGAAAATTTTTGGAACCTCTGAAAAGCGCTGTTAACATGGTTGTCTGAGAGATTTAAACAGATACGTCTTAATAATTACTTCTACCGAGTTATGTTATCAGATATAGTACGAATGTTCATAGAAAGACTGTTCTACAGAGAGTAACGCTGGATTTTTACTAGGAATAAGTGTTTCTGATCTGAATTTTCAGCTAAGACCTGGCACCACGCTTCAGATTCACATTTCTCTGTGACTCTGAAAGCGCGAACATTTTTCCTAATTATGATATTTAGATGAGATTCAGCCGTTCCAGATGTGTGTCTATTGTCGACGGACATTTCTTTGGAGCATTTCTTTCCTCTGAGGAAGTTACGATACTCCAGGCATGGAGATCACACTCACACCTGCTGGAGAGAACGTAACATACGATCAACAAGAGAGGCGTTGTATCTACTAGAGAGCGTTGAATCGTAAACGAAGTTGGTGCGGAAGCACAAACCTCCTCTGATGAAACCCATTTCAGCGTTGTCCCAACGTACACCATAGGAGACCGGCAGGGGATAACCGATCGCTCCAAATATGTTGATCCACGGAGTTATGATCGAATCCCAAAACGTTTGCAAAAAGAAGCTCAAATGGGGCACGTACGAGACGAACTCTTCCGGCGATCCCTTGTCCGTGATCGTTATGTTGGGACATGAGACCACTCCCACCAACCTGTCAGAGAACGGAAGAAAAGACACCATTGTCGACTTGGAGATGAACATGGGAAGTGTCGCAACTTTCATTTCGGATCCGTCCTCGTCTTGAATGTTGATACTCCAGTCGATCTCGCCATGAGATGTCAAGGTTCTCCAGTAGAAGTTCACCAATGGTGGGCTCGTGGCTGTGATGATGTATTTAACGAAAGCGTTCGGGTACTTGGTGGAAATGTTCTTGAAAATGGTTCTAAAGCAAAATTTATCCTCACACGAGGGATCAAAGAAATTGCCGTAGTATCCGTAGATGCGGGCAAAGAAAAATTCCTTTGTGATATTTACTGAGAACCAGTCTGGGGATGCTTTGAAAAGGCAATGAGACAGCGTGTTTATAAACATTTCGGACACGTAGATGGCCACCATGGAAGAATCTTTAGGCGGAAGGTCAAGGTCAGGTGGCGGAATAGAAGGCCCTTCCACGTCGTCACACATTCGAAATTGTGCAGTAAAAATTGCCTCAAAGTATTTTTCTTCCAAGATGAAGGGTTTTACCAAGGTGTCGTCCAAATAGAAACATGCTTTATTATTCACAAGTTCCGCGTTCATCTGGCTTGTGCTATAAGATATCGTCTGAGCGATGAGACCAGCAATACCACACAATGCAGAACTCACAGATTTATTCACTCTGCCTTGCAAGTAGTCGTGTAGTTCTGTTTTATTTCCGTCGAGTAAACCCTGAAACTTGGAGGAATTACCTGATTTTGTTGTTATATTCACATCACTGTTGATCACATGAACATCAGCCGAACACTTGGTCAGTGAAACGAGTAGTCTTCCGTCGCTTCCTTTGCTAAGCGTATACTCAGCTGCAAGTAATATTACCGACAATCGAACAACAGCATAGCCCATCACATACGCGCTTTCATTGACATCGGTGTTATCGAGTTCAAAGTAAAAACCCATATCGAGTGTGGCGTTCTTTAAAGTACATTCGATGTTGTTTGGAGGTCTAAAATTCACGTTCGAAATTGGAGGAACGTAGTTGCTGATGGCGTAGCCATACTGAGAACAATTGCCGAATACACAACTTTCCGTCTGGTTCATAACAATCAGACCCACGCGAATGTAGTCTGGTAGGAAGTACTTTGCTACAACATCACTAGCGATCGTCATAGCTTCCGGAGTTGTTCGAAAAACTATTCCTGGTGGAGTTGAAACGGCACCGAAGATGAGCCAGCACACACCGAGCAAGACGGCGCGAAGATACATTTCTAAAGTGTCTCTAGCACTGAGTCGATGAATCTGCTGTAGGAACTATGTCATCAAACTGCAACAACTGTTGAATCGTCTCAATTAGTGAACGCTGGCTGGAGTTTATATAGGCCTACTCTGTGTATTCCTGCGGCAGATGTGTTGGACGTGTCTGAAGGTAACAGATTGTTCGTTTTACAACTAAAGCAAAACTGGCATGCACTCGTAATTGAAAGACTTTAATTAAGCAAAATAATTAAAGTTCGTGATTGGATTTTAATGGCAATCAATACAGAGAAGTATTTTAGACGTAGCAATCTTTGTCGCATCTTGATTATGTTTACGTTAGGAAAGTTTAATTTTCAAGTACCCGAGTATTGATTGGACATTTGCAATTCTTCCGAAAAAATCTTGTAATAGACGAAATTGCATCAGGGTCGCCTTTTAAAGACTGTGTCGCATTGTAAGCTAATTAGTCGCACGAAGACAAGAAATTACTTGTTGAAAGCTGTTTCTGACGAAGTCTAATCAATTACAAGTTTTCTCTTTTATAAACTCCAACTGAGAGCAACCTGTGGCAGGTGTGTTTGTAGCAAGAGACAAAATGCACGGAGTCCAGTGAGTTCTTGAACGGCAACCGTTGAATTACACATCGAGCGCGTATATTAAGTATATATGCTATCGCATACAATACAACGATCGATCAATTCTTTCCGTTGCTAACATTATTTTTCTTGATTCCGTTTTCTCTCTAGCATGTCATTTACTTTATGTACGCGTAATAACTTTGCACACTTGTTATGTAATGTAATGTAAATGTCCGAAAATTCTCAGCGCCACACAAGAGCCACTTCAGGTAGACCAGCTTGTACTCCCGTGCTAACACGGCGTTATGATCGTGGTGGCATTGGCATCCAATCATATCAGGGATTGGAACTTGGAAAACACGTCCAAACGAGCAACGTCATAAGTAGGACATACAAAGTGCATATGACATTATTCCCATTATTGGTCGTTGATTATTGAAAACCACCGATGAACCCCGTGAAACAAGCTTCCTGTTCTAGAGCCTATAAGTGATGGTCCTGCGTTATAACGCGATGGCTTTCCAAGGCGCTATGTCAAAGCTGCCCGGAGCCAACGAGCAACGATATCCATAGCCTTCTTAGCGGAGGCAGCAGCGGGGAACTCGATTCTCTGACTGAACAGAGCTTAGATATTAATAATAATAATAATAATAATAATAATAATAATAATAATAATAATAATAATAATAATAGTAATAATAATAATAAATAATAATAATAATAATAATAATAATAATAATAATAATAATAACAATTATAATAATAACAATCTGCTTCACAACTGTTAATATTTTGACGACGCTGTGACCACGATGGATGGATGAGCCTATGCTTAATTCCAACAGTTAGGCTAGTAGTAGGAGGACTCTTGACAGGGCATAATAATAATAGTAAAGTGTTCTCTGCTTTGGCTACATTACACGTGTATGTTTTCTGCTGTATGGTAAGTTTTTACTGCCAGTCAAAGATGACTGCAAACTTCTTATGAGCAACAATCCCTGTTCCATCTGTTGCCGAGAATAACTCGGATGCAGTCTTATCGGGCACTATATACTTCGAATAAATTAACTCTGCATCATCGGCTACCAATAACCCCGCCATTCTTTTAACAATGTACCGTCTTGAAGCGAGTGCCAGTAAGTGTCGTAGTTGTGGCTGATAAATGACGGACCGTTTTGGGCTTTTCCTGATTGAAACTGTGATTACGACAATTTATATAGCATCGTTGGTAGCAAGCTACTTCTAGTTTGCTTTACACAAACACGTACACCTACACACACACACGCGCGCGCGCGCGCGCGCGCACACACACACACACACACACACACACCTACACACACACACACACACACCTACACACACACACACACACACACACACACACACACACACACACATACACACATACACACACACACACCTACACACACACACACACACACACCTACACACACACACACACACACACACACACACACACACACACACACACACACACACACACACGGATCGATAATTCTCATTAAAATGTCTCTTTCTTCATCTCTCTATGCTCTGAGAATTCTTCGAACACATGGTTTTCCATCGCCAATTCTGCATAATATAGCAAGAGCAACCACATTATCCTGCATTATGTATGCCTCTCCCTCATGGTGGGTTAATCTTAGTAAAGGTGAAAAGAACAGAGTCGAAAGACTAGTAACACGTATGCGCAAAAGGATTTCCTTCCTTTACCCATTCAGAAATTACCCATCCACTGAGAACCTAGAGTCCGATTCATTCGTTTTGACACTGATGACGCCTGCGGAGTATAGAGGTTTAGGCACTGCGTGATTTAGTTGCATTAACTACTCATGAGAGAAGATATATGCAGTGTGATCTTATTCCAACCATGAGCGGTCGATTATTAATGTTAGTTTTTAAATTTACTGAAATTATTTGTACTACTCTGAAAAACTTGTAATTTGCTCAAGGATTCTGAATTCTTCAAGAACAATGACTTTCATATGTTATTGGAATGACCTATTAGCGTACTAGCTGCACTAATTATGATAATGAAAAGGAAGTATTGTTATATAAAATTAGTTTTAGAGCCGCTTAACCCGTAGACGGTTGTCTAACTTCTCGATTAGTGTTTTATATAATGAGCTATTCTTCTGAACTTAGTAATAATTTTCACTCGGTTTAGCAACCTGACAGACGTAACATACAGAATACAAGAAACAGATTTAAACCTATTTTAAATGTATGAAGTTGCTACCTGCGTTAGATTTTGATTTTTTAAAATGTAGGCTTGCGGCGCAACAATTATTAGTTAAAATTTCGATCGCAGTAATGATATTTTCTCAAGAGATAGCAGCAGCATTGATCATTTTTTTTTATAAAAGGTCATTGCGACTGCAATTAGCGAGTGCATACACCAGATTGATTTCTTTCTGGTCTACAATTCAATTATTTCTTAGAAATATATTTAGATATTTCTTTCCAAAATCAAAGTAGGAAACGTGTGTCGCTCAATCGATATTCGACACCTGTAGCCACATACATGTTTGCCTTTAGTCTTCCATCAATGTCGGCCGATTTCCTGCTTTCAAAAGAATCGTTACTCGGAATGTCACTGAAAATGATCGTGCTTTATTCCTGCGTGCATAATTTATGGTTACACGTGGTAGAAAAGATTAAGCCCGTGTGGGAATAATATGCTCTTTGTATGTCCTACTTATGACGTTGCTCGTTGGGACGTGTTGTCCAAGTTCCAATTCCTAAAATAATTGGATGCCAATGCCAAATGCCAATACGATCATAACGCCGGTTTAGCGCCTGGGAATAATCTGGTCTCCTGACGTGGTTTTTGTGTGGAGCTGATTAGTTTTGGAGATTTACATTATATTACATTAAATCACATAACAGCTGTGCAAAATTATTTCGAGTACGGTAGGGTCCTACACAAAGAAACTGACATGCTGGAAGGAAAACAGAATTAAGGGACAGTTAGGAATGGACCAAATGCACCAATCACCGCACTGCATGCCATAGGCGCCGACTCCTTGGGAGCCTTGGGTGCGAATGCACCCAGGGAGAAAGTTCAGTGGCTGCCTGGCACCCAGAAGAATTCGGATCTTAGTCAATTTTTTTACAACTAAGTAACCTTACAACTTGAGAGGTACAGCTACGACACAAATACTCAACATTGCATGATCTTACAGTCACAGCCCGTACATAAATAATATATATATTTATTATTTTAAAATAAATAAATAATACCTCTCGAACGTCGTCACCGATTTCCAATACTTTTTTCTAACCTCGTAACCTTTGAAAAGAAAACAATTTTCTTTCTTTGAAAATCCCCTAAACTCACCTACCTAAGGAGAGTTGGATGGCAGGGGAGGGGGAGGTCCAAGGCAGCAGAAATAAAAGTCGGCGCCTAGGCCACATGCGGTGGTCTACTCAGTAGGCGTACCAGGCCTTTTATTCAACCGTTGCAGTTATGGGCCTCTGAGAACCCCGTGCATTTTGTCTCTTTCTACAAACACACCTGCCACAGGTTGCACTCAGTTGGAGTTTATAAAAGAGAAAACTTGTAATTGATTGTACTCCGTTAGAAACAGCTTTCAACAGGTTATTTCTTGTCTTCATGCGACTAATTAGGTAAAAATGCGACACAGTCTTTAAAAGCGACCCTGATGCAATTTCGTCTATAACAAGATTTTTTCGGATGAATTGCAAATGTCCAATCAATACTCGTGTACTTGAAAATTAAACTTTTCCAACGTGAAAATAATCAAGATGCGACAAAGACTGCTACGTGAAAAAATACTTCTCTGTATTGATCATAAAATGCAATCACGAACTTCAGTTATTTTGTTTAATTAAAGTCTTTAATATACGAGTGCATACTTGTTTTACTTTAATAATGTAAACGAACATTCTGTTACCTTCAGGCAAGTCCAACACATCTGCTGCAGGAATACAAAAGTATATTAACTCCAGCCAGAGATCACCAACTGGGACGATTCAACAGTTGTGGCATTGTGATAACATACAGCAGGTTCATCAACACAGTACTTGCGAAGCGTTCGGAAATGTTTGTTCAGGCTGTCTTGTTGGGTTTATGGTGGTTCAGTTTCGCCACCGCTTCGGTTCCTGATCAGAAGCAACCAGGAATGGTTATACGACTAAATTCGTCAGCTGTGAACTTTGCTGGTGATTATGGAGCAAAACACTTCCTTGCCGACTATATTCGCACGTGTATAGATGGTATGAACCAGACGGAAAGTTGTGCATTCGGCAGTTGTTCTCTGCAGAACTTCACCGTCTACAACTACGTTCCTCCAAAGTCGAACGTGACTTTTAGACCTCGAAATTGCATCGGATGGAAGTTAGAGGAAGCCCAATTCGATATTGATTTAAAGTTTGAACTCGAGTCGACTATTGCCAACGAAAGCATGTATGTTATGGGCAACGCTAGAGTTCAACTGTCATTATCGCTTGCATCTGAGTTTAAGCTTGGGAGAGAATTCGACGGGAAGCTGCTCATTACATTGACCAAGTGTTCGGTTGATGTCCGTGTGATTGAGAGTGACGTGACCGTTACACATAAGGTTGGCAATTCCGGAGAATTTGATGATATATTCTATAGAGAGATACACAACTACTTGAAAGAAAGAGTGAATGAATCTCTAAGTACTGTGATGTGCAATATGGCTGGTCTCGTCGCTCAAGCAATACCTGATGGTCTAGACGATTTAAACACGAGACTTGCGTCTTCTTTCGGGTTCATTTTCGACAACACCTTGGTGAGAGAGATTAAGTGGCAACCGGACTGCATCGAGTTTGCTTTCCTGAGTGAATTTCGAATGCCTGGGGAAGAGTTAGGGGCCGCTATTCAACCGCCTGAACTTGACCTCCCGCCTACAGATTCTTCCATGGTAACAGTCTACATGGCCGAAAACGTCATAAACACACTTTTTGATTGCCTTTACAAAACCGATCAGTTGTCAGTAAATATCACAAAGGATTTGTTACCGCGGAACTACGAAAAATACCGCAGTCTTTTTGACACCACGTGTAAGAATTCAATTTGCTTCGGAAGCATTTTTCCAAACGTTTCCGAGAAATACCCGAACGCTTCCGTCAAATTTGTAATCAGAGCCACGAGCCGTCCATCGGTGAACATTTTGTGGATATCACTAGTGCTTTCTGGACAGTTCGACTTAAGCGTCGTGATTCCAGAAGTGGACGGATCGGAAGAGACAGTGGCGAAATTGTCCATGTCCGTCTCTCTGGTGGCATTTGCTTTTTTGTTCCGTGACAGGGTGTCGCGTGAGGAGATCGACGACAACGACGAGATGTCATCATCATCATGATATAGTCGTCGTTGGCGGTCGAGATGGAATGATGACGGACGAAAGCCAGTCCCCACTTGGTCAACAATGAAGACAGCGAGGCCGAGGTGTAATCGGACACCACACAGCCAAGGTGTAATAGGACACCTCGCGGCTGGGGTGTAACCAGACACCGCCCGCGCTGCAGGCGAGCGACGACCCGCGGCTCGAAGAGCAACCTGACACTAATTGACGATAGCATGACGTGGGGAGGGGGCGAACCGACGGACGCTGGAGTTCCTACATAACCGAAGGGAAAGGAGAATACGGGACTTGTACTACTGACGAGCGCGACGTGAGAACAACGGTCGAGCGATCAACATCGAGAGGAGCGACCAGCGGCGGCGGCAGGGTATAGTCCGTCAGATTCAGAGACTGACGCGAAGAATGATCTGTAGTTAGGCTGTACGAAGCAACATTTGAGATAGTCCGATTTAATAACTAAACGCTTTAATACTACGTGGAAGTTCCCGTAGAGTTAGTGTATATATTTGTTTCTTTAATTAAATACTTTTATTAACTAAACAAAGTTCGTCGTGAATCTTCTAAAGAAAAGTTAGGCACAGTAATTTATAGTGCAAGTAAAAGAACAAGCGAGTCGAGGGTCGACATCAACACACGGCAAACACACGACAGGCGACCTTCGATTGCGACACAGGGCGACTGGAGGAATCTTTCTCCCACAAATAACGATCACGGACAATGGGTCGCCGAAAGAGTTCGCCTCGTACTTGCCTTCCTTCAGCTTCCTTCCACAAATGATCGCGGATTTGATCTTAGTTCCGCATATTAACAGCTTTGGGGCGATTGGTTATCCACTGTACTTCTCAAATGGGGTACGTTTGGTCAACCACGAATTGAGTACCATCTCAGACGGCCTTCGATTCAGTACAGACCTCGTTTACGATCCAACGCTTCTGATTAGAAACGATTACTACCTTTATTATCTTTATTAAGCTTTATTCGGGATGCAAGCATGATCTTCACTGCCTGCGGGATCTTCTCTAACTCGAGAACAAAATGCGCTCAAAGAATTCAGTAGACAGCAGAAATACACCAGGAACTTTCGAATCTGATCAACCCCGCTGAGTAAAAGTGTCACGGAAGGAAAAGTATTACTTTCTTCGTCCGAAGTTGACATGATCTATCAATGCTGAGAAAAAATTCTTGGACCCATTAAAAGCACATCAGGAACGGCTAAATCTCGTCAAGTTCCGATTAAGTGAAAGTGCCACTTCATATTATAACCCGACTGAGGAAAGTCCCAGTTACTGTTATCAGTATTTTTATCTCTACGAAACCTGTTGGCGCGTGCAAATTCACAGAAAAACGTGAATCTCAGTTGCTGTTGGACATCTAAGCTGAAAGTCAGATCAGCATATCACTTCAAAAGCAGGACTCAGCGTTACTCTCTTTGAAACAATATTTCTGCGAACATTCGTATTATTTCTGATAACATGGCCCAAGTAACATTCTCCTCATTTAGGGCTACTCAGACGCACCTGTTTAAATCCCTCCCAGCGCTTTAAAGAGGATCCAAAATGCACCCTCTGAAACCATAGATTCATATATAGTTACTTAATGAAAGGCAATGTTGCAAGCAGTGATGGGCACTAAACTATTTTGTTTTAGTTAAACTAAAACTATTTTCCAACTAACAAAATTTAGTTTAACTAAAGTTGGCAACTGATTTTAGAAATTAGTTAACTAAACTAAAAAAAAGTAGTTAAACTTTTTCCAACTTTTTTCCAACTTTTTACGACAAACATTTTCACAATAACAGAAGTTAAGTGAACTGTAATAATGCAAAGCATCAAGACAATTTCACCTTCAAACTATGCAATGTGTACTTTTCTAGCATACAGTTACAGGCATACTGTAAGTAGTGTATGAATTTGAGAACACAGGTTGTTACTGCTAAAACCATGCAGTGTTAAAATGTTTTTGTTGTTGACAGTGTTCAATGTTCATTGTCGAAAAATAGTTGCATATTGCTGATTTTTTAGTTAAACTTTTTAGTTAGCAACTAAATTTTTTTAATTAAACTATTGTTTTAACTAAACTATTTTATTTTAGTTAAACTTCATCCTTAACTAAATTTTTTTAGTTAAACTAAAAGTTAGCAACTTTTTAGTTAACTATTGCCCATCACTGGTTGCAAGTGCCTGCTGACTACCGTAATATTAATGTAAGCTTAAATGCGGTTATTTTCCGCAGTACTATTTCACTCCCGGATGTTGATGAGCCATCGCCGTTCCAGTGAGAAGAACTTCGGCTGAACAATATATTATATAATAAACTAAACAAACCTTCATTAATGACGTTCTGTAATTAAACCGAAATTCAATAATACTTCAATAAATATGTCGTCGACACAGCGGAAATTCAATTGCTTCTTGTATATTTACCATTTATCGTAATACGACATAAGTACGTGAATGGTTATTAAAAATTAAGTGGCTAAATTAAGGATCGATATAAAAAAGAATTCAAAACCAAAAGGCTAATTCCAGCTGGGGAATAAATGGGTTCAAAGGCCAAATGGGGCCAGATCGCATCTCTTGATTGATCAGTTAATAACCCTACCAACAAGCCATTGGTTCCATTTAAATATGACCCATATTTCCATGTGGGTCCCGTATGGAAACCATATTGGTACAGTTTAACATTCATAGCCATTCTTGCTTAGAAATTACTTCGTCTACGTACAGTGCTGATAATGACAAAGACATATTGAGTTCTTGACATCTCTCATCACTTGTATTCAGTCTTGTTGTCCTCGAGACCAAAGTCTTGGTCTCGAGTGCACTCGAGTTCGTTTTTAAAAGTCTTGGTCTTGGTCTTGGTCTTGAGGTTCAAGGTTTTGGTCTTGGTCTTGGTCTTGAGGTTCAAGGTCTTGGTCTTGGTCTCGGTCTTGAGGTTCAAAGTCTTGGTCTTGGTCTCGCAAGACCAAGACCAAGACCGGCTGTTAATATGAACAGTCGTTTAACAGAACTCAAGAATTCTGTATCAAGCCTGCTTGCATCATACGACCAATATCTATGGATGGATACAAGTCATGTTGGTCAGGAAAACCCATTGGCAGCAGCAACAGTTATTCTGTATCAGACGGTATGATAAACCATGGGAAGATTTCAAAAGGACTCACTACCTGTACATTTACATCCAGAGCTTGAAAGCTACTCTGTGTGTGTCAGCGACTTCAGCACCTGTAGAACGTATTTTTTCACATGGCGGAATATTTATGAGGCCCACCTCATAATGAGGCCCACCTTGGGTCTTGGTCTTGGTCTTGGTCAGAAAATTCTGAGCGAATTGGTTTTTATAAAATACAAAAGTCATTTGGTATAAGAGTTTGCATGAAGGACTTTTGAATACAAATTCGGAATTCTCTGCAGTTTGCATTTAAAGTTAATTTGCTTGAATAAAATAAAAGACTCATGTTTTCATTAAAATAGCGAATATTCCGACTTTACAATTTTTAGAAGTCTTGACCTGATTTCGATTTTTTGGGTCTTGGTCTTGGTCTTGGTCTTGAGGTTCAAGGTCTTGGTCTTGGTCTTGGTCTCGAGGTTCAAAGTCTTGGTCTTGGTCTTGGTCTCGAGGTTCAAGGTCTTGGTCTTGGTCTTGGTCTTGAGGTTCAAGGTCTTGGTCTTGGTCTTGGTCTTGAGGTTTAAGGTCTTGACAACAAGACTGCTTGTATTCAAAACCGATCGCTCAGTGCACGTCACTTGCAAATACGGCTATCAGGTGGCCCTGCAATAGAGCTAAGAACAGCAGGGTCAGATGGAACGAGGTCTTATCTAATACAATAACTCCTATCGATCCGTTTTCATAATGTCCAAGACATCAGTCGTTCGCCGCTTCTCAACCGTCATTCCATGAGCATTACATGGGACCCGTGTGGAATTTATACAGGTCCTATAGGGAATATGTGTCCTATAATAGTGGACTGTATGTGGGCATGCTAGCAGGGTTACAGTGAAATTGCTGTCCACGGGGAACCACTTACCGCTCATTCATTCTCGTCAGACACGTAATGCTAATATGTATCGTCCTGAATTTGCACGGATCAATGCTAAGAGGTTTTCCATTAAATGTCATGGCCCTGTGCTATGGAATGTTTTACCTGTGGTGATTACTTCGGCGCAGCCCATTAGTCGTTTTAAAAACTTGTTAAGGTCCTACATCATAACTCAAAGGTCATAAAAATGTGCTACTTGAATATGTACTTAACTATTACTTGAGTTATGCATTTACTTTGCTGTTATTGAATTTGGTTTAGGCGTTAGTTAAGAATAAATAAATCGAACACTTTGAATGTTAATCGTCCTTCATGCTAGTGATCATTTCCTGGGTTAGCGGGACTTGTCCCTTTGGGGTCTCCATTTACGACACTACCTGTTAAAAATACCTGCTGTAAACTATGTCTTGCAAGTTGTGTTTTAATAAACGGATTGATTGATTGATTGATTGATTGATTGATTGATTGACTGATACTCTATGCTGCACCGGCTCTTTGGAATTATCTACCAAAGATCTCCACCAGTTTGCTCACCCTCCTGTCTCCGCTTGAACTCTCCTCTGTTGCTTTCCACTCACGACTGAAAACTGAATTGTCAAAGTGATCTACTCCACCTCTCTTGGGATAATGAAAAGGTGGTATTAATGATTATGTAACAAATTAGAATCTAAAAGGACGATTCTGTGAGTGGAAAAGAAAATGGGGTGCATCTTGTGGCACTCTCCCCTACTGAAACACATTTCTCACTGGTTTCGGGCATAACGCAGGATCGACAATGTGTTACAAAATAAGAGTACAATTTAAAATCAACGCATAGAGCAAATAAGAAAGAAATATTGGTTTTCGCGACATAAATAGTAAAAACTAATTGTATATCTCAAACCGAATAGGTAGAACAATTTCAACAGTTCTTTGAGACTACACGTAATTGTAGCTAGGATAATACCATTATGGGAGTCGTCGAAGATAGTTAATACGCATTTTCCCGTCGCTAAGGTCCTTTCAAGTGATTTATTTTTCTGTGAAACGGAACATGGTTGAAACAACCTTCTCAATCCTTTTAACTTCTAGCTGGTACGCCCTTGGGGCGTATTCCTAGCAGCGAAATGACATCTGTCACCGCTGCCATATTGTTGCGGTTGCCATGACATCGTATCTCCAATTCTCCATCATTGTCATCATTAACCCTAACCCTAAGCCTGATGAATGCAAAATTGGACCAATATGGATTCTGTACGGACCCCGAATGGGTATACGAGTTATAGTCACTTGTTGGCCGCGCAATAAACAGATCAACCAAGAGATACGGTCTTGTCCTGTTTGACCTCTGGCCAGAGGTCAACTCTGGCCTTTGAACACACTTATTTCCCCGCTATAATTGGAAGTACTTGCTCAAAAGAAGAGTGGAATAGGCCCCTACAGGTCACTGAGCATTCAATTCGATTCGTCAATATCAATTGCTTGTTTCAGCCACTAAAAATTACTAACCATTTCTCCTATTTCGAAAAGAAGGAAATTACAATAGGCAATTAAAACTCCACTGTGTTGACAATATCTTTATTGCAGCATTGATGAATTTTGGTTTAATTACAGAACGTCAATTTTAAGGTTAGTTTAGTATATTTCGTTTAGTGTTCAACCTACGGTGTTCTCCCTGGAAGGATACGATTCATCAATATCCGGCAGTGATATGCTCCTGCGGAAAGTGACAGCTTTAAAGCTTTACATTACGGCAATCAGCAAGCAAGTGCAACACTGCTTTTCAGTCAGTAAAATAGAGTATGCATAATGCATGTATGTGTATAAATGTTTCGTATTTGTGTAGATCTAAAATGTAGAAAATAATAATTTTCCCTCTGTGACACTTTTATTCATCCGACTTCTATCAGATTGTGATCTTTCATTGTCTGCGTACAATGTACATTTGATGGGGCATTTCGTGCACCCGAGAGAGAAAGATTATCCTACAGGCATGGGGGTCGTACACTAATTCGACGGAGAAAAGATAAAAAGTAATTATAAACACTGTAATCGTCTCTAATCAGCGGCGTTGGATTGTAGATGATGTCTGTGCTGAAGCGAAATGCGCCTGGGATGATACTCATCGTAGTGTTGACTAAGCGTAGACCAAGCGGAAGGTGTAGTGGGATTCCGATCGCTCCTATGTAGTTGACCTGTGGTATTAAGATCAAATTCGCGATCATTTGCACATATAATTTGAAGACAGGTAAGTACGAGGCGAACTCTTCCGGCGACCCGTTGTCTGTGATCGTTATGTTGGGGGCAAAGACTTCTCCCTTCACCCTATCTCTCGACATAGACACAATTCCCGAGATTGAAACGGACATGGAAAGTTTCGCCAGTGTCACTTCGAATCCATTCACTTCTTGAATGACAATGTTCAAGTCGAACTCGACAGTAGATCTTTGGAATCCATCGCAGAAGGTCACCGATGGTCGGCTCGTGGCTCTGATTATGAATTTGACGGAAGTGTTCGGGTGCTTTTCCGCAATGTTTGGAAAACTGCTTCCGAAGCAAAACTCATCCTCACATGTGGTGTCGAAAAGATGACCGTAGTTTCGGTAGTTGAACGGCAGCAAATCCTTTGTGATATTTACTGCGAACCATCCTTTATTGAAAAGGACATCACACAGTGTGTTCATGACGTAATCGGATATGTAGACAGCTACCATGGATGTATCTTGAGGCGTAAGGTCAAGGTTAGGCCGTTGAATAGAAGCCCCTACCAAGTCGAAAAGCATCCTAAATTCTCCACTGAAAGCTGCCTCAATGTAGTCGGGTTGCAAGATAAGCTCTCTCACCAAAGTGTTGTCCAAAAAGAACCCGAAAGATGACGCAAGTTCCATGTTCAACCATCTTACACTATCAGGTATCAATCGACTGACGAGAGTTATCATATTATATATCACAGTGGTAACGGCTTCATAACCTCTGCGTTGCAAATATTGGTGTAATAAATTCGTAAAATGCCTGGCAAGACCTGTATCCCATGTTGCATACATGTCAGTGTTCACATCAATATTAACCACGTCGACGTTAATCCAACACTTGTTGGAAAAGGAGTCTAGTCTTCCATCGATTCCGCTGCCAATCGCAAGATCAGCTTCAAGTGATAATCCCGACAGGTGAAGGATAGCGTTACCCTTCGACACCCATCTTCCCTCGAAATCGAGAGTGATTTTGAAATCAAAACCAACTTCGAGTTCGGCTCCAACCAAATTCCATTCGAAGGCAGTTTTATGTTTGTAAGTGACGTTCGACGTTGGAGCAGTGTAGTTGTTGACGGTGAAGTTCTGCAGGGAACAAATGCTGGACCTATAAATTCCCTCGGTGGTCAAACCAAGCATACTATCGCGAATATAGTCGGCAAAGAAGTTCTTTGCTCCAAAATCACTAGCGAAGGTTAGTGCTGACATCTGTAGTCGTATAACGATTCCTGGTGGCTTCTCAACGGGGATTGAAGCGGTAGAGAAACTGAACCAACACAAACCGAGCAAGACGATGCGAACAAACATTGCTAAACGTTTCTCGAACAGTGAGAGTGAGTCGACGAACCTGCTGTATGTTCTCACAGTGCCACGACTGTTGAAATGCAGCAATTGGTGAACGCTGGCTAGAATTGATTCTGTTTACGTATTCCTGCAGCAGATGTGTTCGACGTGTTTGAAGGTAACATAATGTTAGCTTCGCAACTAATGAAAACAGGCATGCACTCGTATATTAAAGACTCTAATTAAGTAATATAATTGAAGTTCCTGATTGCATTTTACTGAATTTAATAAAAGGAAGTGTTTTAGACGTTACAGTCCTTCGCCGAAATGATTTCACGAAGGAATCGTTTGATTTTGTAGTACACGAGTATTGATTTGACATTTGCATCTCATCAAACAAGATCTTATTATAGAGGAAATTGCATCAGATTTGCCTTTCATAGCCTGTGTCGCGTTGTAGCCTAAACAGTCGAGCGAACACAAGAAATTATTTGTTTCTGACGAACTACAATTAATCACAAGTTTCCTTTTTAGAACTCCGCCTGACTGCAGGTGTCAAATATCGATTGTTCAGTGGTAGGCCTATCTTTAAAGTCTGTCCTTTGATTTTGCTGGAGAATTTCAGAAGAATTTTAAAGAAATAATTTAAAAGTATACCGGCAAGAAATCAATTGAATAGCACTCGCTAATTGCACTCGAAGAGACGTTTTCTAAAATTATCAATGCTGCAGTTTCTTGAGAACATAATCACTTCCGTTGAAATTTGAACGAAAAATTGTTGCGCTGCAGGCCTACATTGTTTCTAATCCCAACCTGAAAGAAAACAGCAATTTCATGCACCTAAAAATCTGTTTCTACCAATTTGTATTTTACAAATGCTAAGCCGGAGAATTTCGAATGAAAATCAGGACTTCATCCAGAAGAAAGATAAGCCAGCCCAACACCCTGCATAGGTTCTATAAATTCATGCTGGGCAGTCTCACGAAGCATTTTATTTCACATTCTATTGCATGAGAGAAACACAAAAGTCAACTATTTAAATAATGTACACATTAAATACTATTTAAAATAAATTAACCGAAATGGAGGGGAGATTTTAACAGAGGCGGCTTTGCACCGTAGTTTCATTTCATTGGGGGCGATTTTGTCTAGGAATATTCTCAAGAGGGGCATATTTCAGTCGTGTGGAGATAGTTTTCGGGAATACTTTAAATTAGTAATACCGCCTACGATTTGGCCAAACCCGAGCCCGGCCTGCATCGGCCTACCTGTCTATTTGGCGCTTTCGTTGCTGCTTTCGACGGATAGGCACAAAAGGCAGAGGCATCCTAGGAGTAGGAGGCGGTGATGCAGCGTGTGCCCTGTTGCTGGGCGGTATACATTATGCCGGCGGTGAGTCAGCCAGACAGCCGGTCAGTCAGATTTGCACCGTACTACAATGTACTAATCTTAGAACGCGCATGTGCTTAGGCACATATTTATAGATTCCTGTTAAGCCAGTTGTGTTCGGGAGTTGGCGAGGTTGCATCCATATTTCTGCATACGAACCAGACTTTTCAGTACTTGTTACTTGAGTCATTGTCGCAATCGGAGGTCGCCCGTTCGTGTGTTTGCCGGGTGTTGATGTCGACCCTCGATTGCTTGTTCTTTTACTTGCACTTTTATTTAACGTGCCTAACTTTTCTATAGAAGATTCACGACGAACTTTGTTTAATTAATAAATGAATTTAATTAAAGAAACAAATATCTACACTAACTCTACGGGAACTTCCACGTAGTATTAAAGCGTTTAGTTATTAACTCGGACTATCTCAAATGTTGCTTCGTACAGCCTAACTCCAGATCGTTCTTTCGCGTCAGTCTCTGAATCTGACGGACTATACTCTGCCGCCCCGCTGGTCGTTCCTCCCGATGTTTCTCGCTCGACCGATGTTCACACGTCGCGTTCGTCAGCAGTACAAGTCCCGTGTTCTCCTTTCCCTTCTGTTAAGTAGGAACTCCAGCGTGCATCAGTCAGCCCCCTCCCCACGTCATGCTATCGTCAATTAGTGTCAGATTGCTCTTCGCGCCGCGGATCGTCGCTCGCCTGCAGCGCGGGCGGTGTCTGGTTACATCATAGCCGCGAGGTGTCCTATTACACCTTGGCTGTGTGGTGTCCGATTACACCTCGGCCTAGCTGCCTTCATTGTTGACCAAGTGAGTACTGGCTTTTCGTCCGTCATCATTCCATCTCGACCGCCAACGACATCATTATCATGATGATGATGACATCTCGTCGTTGTCGTCGATCTCCACACGCGACACCTCCCTTCCCGGGGGAGGACAAAGCCAGTCATTGGTTCGCCTCCCGGCTGAGAATGATGTCGTTCCCTCCGCCGATTTCCTCCAGACCATGTCCTCGTGGTTCCCATGAAAATTACAAAATAACAGTACAGTTAGTAATTATTATTTACAGTTGTCGCGGTGCCTTACATGGTAGTCCGCCTTCTCCTCAATCATAGTCTGGACAAAAGATCAGCGGGAATATTCAGCGCCCCAGGTCGATATTCAAAAGAACTATCGAAGTCCTGGAGGGCCAGAGCCCCTCTCGCAAGATTAGCACTTGTGGGCGTAGAAGCAGTTAGGAAAGTCAAGGGGTGGTGGTCGGAATAGAGGGTGGTCCTTGACATACAAATCCAATTCCTAAACTTCTTCAACACAAAAATCACAGCATCCGCTTCGCGTTCCACAGTGGACCAACGCGCTTGCGTAGCGTCTAATTTAGAACTGGCGAAATATATTGGCCGTTCTGCTCCATCGTCTTGAATTTGGAATAAGCAGCAACCGACTGCTTTGTCTGAAGCGTCAGTCGATAAACCAAACTCTCTGCCGTAGTCAATTGTCTGCAAACATACAGCGTTATTCAAATCGTGCGTAAGTTTATCTAGCGCATTTTGGTGATCAATTCGCCAGGGTATCTTAGCAGGCACCGATTTCTGGGTCAAGTCAGTGAGAATTCTGGCTGTCTCAGCCAGGTTAGGGATGAAGTTCCTAAAATAACTGAAGAAGCCAATTAATCTCCGTATGTCCTTTTTGGACTCGGGTTGAGGGATTTTCCCTAGCCCTGCGATTTTCATAGGATCCGGTTCAATGCTCCCTGATCCGATCAGGTGACCTACAAACGTTGTTTGTTGCCTAGCAAACGAACTCATCTTAATGTTAAGGGTCAGACCCGACTGTTGAATAGTCATTAAGTATTTCTCTAGGTGTTTCATGTGATCCGGCCACGTCATCGAGTGTACTGCCATGTCACTATGTGAGGGAGTGATGATACCTAGGGCCAAAAGTTCGCGGGTCTGCTTCTCCATCTCCGGTTTGAGCAGTTCCGGCACCTTATAGGCTCGCAAACTCTTCGGCCTGAACTCCGCGCTAACAGTGATTGTGTGTTCTAGGACGGGACAGAAACCTGGTTTGTCCGAGAACACATCTGGAAACCTGTCTAACAGACTAAACAGCTGTTTCCGCTCGGGTACCGTTAAGTGTGCAACGGCAATAGGGTCTACTTGTGCACTGGGCCTTGTCTGCCTCGTGACGAAGCTACCCACCGCTTCCCCGTGACCGAAGTCTTCGTCCTTCTCGAACAGAATGGAGCAATTGTTAATCAATGCTTGCTGTATTCTTTCGTTATATTTGCGAATCCGATTTGCGTGTAGTAAGCGGCTTTTGCCCCCTATTTCCACGATGTATGTGTAGGGCGATTTCACCTGAGCGATGATGGCCGGGCCTTGCCCTTGGCCCTCCTTCTTTGCTCCTCGCGCTTCCGGTGATTGGATGATGACTTTGTCTATTCTCTCTTTAGGCAAGCACAGTTGTTTTACAGAATGCCCAGCTATTTTGTCTTTA
The DNA here is from genome assembly GCA_963556255.1 of Allolobophora icterica. Taxonomy (NCBI): domain Eukaryota; kingdom Metazoa; phylum Annelida; class Clitellata; order Crassiclitellata; family Lumbricidae; genus Allolobophora; species Allolobophora icterica. The sequence continues at coordinate 53,424,586 of OY744611.1, read as the reverse complement.
TGAAAGGGCAAATTGTTTTCAGTGAAGAAGCTCTTCGCCCCAATTTTCCCGTGGGCCAAGAATGGTGCTAGTGTCGAACATTGTGCTTGTTCGGCCGCCATCTTGCTTCTGCCTACTATTGTGTCTTCCTTGGGTGGGGGTGGTATCTCAGGATTGAAGAATAGCTCTTCATTATCCGTTTCTTCGGGACTGATTTCTCCTACACTCCCACTGTTTGCTTGAGCGACCGTGAAGTAATCTTCGCCTATCAGCGACCTAAGTCCCTCTACCTCCTCCCCTCTCTCCTCTTCCTCACTCGTCTCAGTCCTTGCGACCGCCTGCGCTTCTGAAATTTGGTCTATTTCAGGAGCGCTGGCCGCGTGACTCGAATACAACGCTGTCTCGCGCAGCAAGTCGGCTGTAGTGGGCGTGATAATTAACGGTTCATTAAGGTCTTTAATGAGTGCCGCCCATATCCGAACATCAGGGGCGTAATTTACCTCCCCCTCCCTGTCCTCGCCGGCCTGAGACCCCTTTAGTCTCAGCCGCACCACGTCCACAATCATTGATTGACCGTTCAGCCCCTTCACCTCTATCTGCTTGACCACAGGTAGGTTGAGCGGCCTGATTAGTTCTGCTCGCGCACAATTGTATTCGGCCCCGCTATCTATTAGAGACGATGTCACAGGGAACCCTGTAATGTACACTTTCCTGTACTCTCTTACATAAGTCTCCTCCACGTCAATGCAATCCGGGCTTGTCGGCAATGCATGCTGTTCTACCTCTTGTATCAATGGCGGCCCGTCTTGTCGCGTCTCGCTTTGTTTGTCTGCCTGTCTGTCTTGAGCTCTGGTCACGGTTGGCTGGACCGCACACGCGCTCACCTGCTTGCTTCTAGCTTGTTCCTCCTCATCTTCTCTCCTCTGCTTCTCCTTCTGAAGCCTTACTTTTTCTGCTTCCTCTTTCTCTTCTCTCCTCTGCTTCTCCTCCTGAAGCCTGAGCTTCTCAGCCTGCTTTTCCTCTAGCATTCTGAGTCTCTCTGTTTCCTCCTTTTCTTCTCTCCTCCGTTTCTCCTCCTGAAGCCTTAATTTCTCTGCTTCCTCTTTCTCTTCTTTCCTCTGCTTCTCGTCCTGAAGCCTGAGCTTCTCAGCCTGCTTTTCCTCTAGCATTCTGAGTCTCTCTGTTTCCTCCTTTTCTTCTTTCCTCAATTTCTCCTGAAACCTTAATCTCTCAGCCCGCTTCTCCTCAAGCAGCCTGCTCTCCTCTCTACTTATCCTGAGCTTCTCAGCCTGCGTCTCCCCAAGGAGCCTCAGTCTCTCTTCTTTCTCTTGTCGTCTCCTCTCTCTCTCCTCTTCGATCCTTCTCTGCCTTTCCTCCTTCTCTTCCTCTCTCCTCTCCGCTCTCTCCTCAAGCAGCCTGAGTCTCTTCTCCGCTTCCTCTCTCTCTTCTCTCCTCTGCTTCTCCGTTTCCCCTTTTTCTTCTTTCCTCAGTTTCTCCGCTTCCTCTCTCGCTTCTCTTCTCTGCCTTTCTTCTTCCTCTTCTAGTCTCCTCTCTCTCTTCTTCGATCCTTCTCTGCCTTTCCTCCTCCTCTTCTTTTCTCTTCTCCGCTCTCTCCACTTCCTTTCTCTCGTATTTTAGTCGTTTGAGTTCGACTAGCTGCCTCTGCACTGTCGCGTTAATAATGCTATCTAGGCTACCTGCGCTTACTTCCTCACTTACTTCTGGCGGGGCCTCCCGTCCAGAAACAATTATTTCAGCGCTAGCCTCTCGGAGCTGGTTCATATTCATGGGATCCCATTCCTTCTCTTCTAGTCCCATCTTTATCAGATATGCGACTAGTCTGTGATGGGGTATGTTCCGCACCATCATTCTTTTCCATGCCGACAACTTATCCATCTTCCAACAGTCCGCTCACAAATAGAAAAAGATAAGTAAGTTAGAGGAGAGTCACCGTTGGTCAGAAATCAAAGAAAACAACGTCCTAAAATTCTACCACAAATACAACAAGAACAGAACTGAGCAAAAGGAGCTACGCAAAAGCCTCGGCTATTCGCACACCAATCCTCATCCAGACCTCAACCGCAACCTCACAGATTACCACGACTACCAGTAAGGACTTACCCTCTGATACGTCGAGCGTGTTCCGTCTTTTGGTATCTTGGCTGATCCGCTGTCCTCCGTTGCCACTCCCGTCCGTCGTTGCTAGCGATGGTCGGTCGTCCGTTGGCGCTCTTGTTCCTCGTCCTTGCCTGTTGCTGTCGGTTCCTTCGAGTCCTTCGTCCTCAGGAGTCCGGCACTCGATTTCTCCAGTTGCGAAGGGTTGTATTCGCCGCTGGTCCCGATCTGTTGAGATTCCTCTTTCCGTTTCCGGTTCCGCTTTTCGTCGTGACGTCTTCCGTTGAAAACCCTGTCGACTGCGCCAATGTCGCAATCGGAGGTCGCCCGTTCGTGTGTTTGCCGGGTGTTGATGTCGACCCTCGATTGCTTGTTCTTTTACTTGCACTTTTATTTAACGTGCCTAACTTTTCTATAGAAGATTCACGACGAACTTTGTTTAATTAATAAATGAATTTAATTAAAGAAACAAATATCTACACTAACTCTACGGGAACTTCCACGTAGTATTAAAGCGTTTAGTTATTAACTCGGACTATCTCAAATGTTGCTTCGTACAGCCTAACTCCAGATCGTTCTTTCGCGTCAGTCTCTGAATCTGACGGACTATACTCTGCCGCCCCGCTGGTCGTTCCTCCCGATGTTTCTCGCTCGACCGATGTTCACACGTCGCGTTCGTCAGCAGTACAAGTCCCGTGTTCTCCTTTCCCTTCTGTTAAGTAGGAACTCCAGCGTGCATCAGTCAGCCCCCTCCCCACGTCATGCTATCGTCAATTAGTGTCAGATTGCTCTTCGCGCCGCGGATCGTCGCTCGCCTGCAGCGCGGGCGGTGTCTGGTTACATCATAGCCGCGAGGTGTCCTATTACACCTTGGCTGTGTGGTGTCCGATTACACCTCGGCCTAGCTGCCTTCATTGTTGACCAAGTGAGTACTGGCTTTTCGTCCGTCATCATTCCATCTCGACCGCCAACGACATCATTATCATGATGATGATGACATCTCGTCGTTGTCGTCGATCTCCACACGCGACAGTCATCTAATATTCAGTCGTTAATAAGCTATTTTTTAATTCTCTGAAAACCAGTTTATAATGAATATCTTGTGGATACAATCACAGTATTGTTAAAGCTCTTCCGTTGTTCTCCATAGCGAGATCGGCTATAGAATAAGTAGCCTACGCTGATGGTAAGCTGTCGGAAGACAGTATTTTCGGAAGATGAGGTGCAATGGATGAGAGTTCTCGTTCATATTGAATGATGAAGGTAAGAAAATGAAGTTGCTACCTATTACTTCTTGTGCTTCTGCATAGCCGAGGCCGCATTCGTATTCTCCAGTGAAGCAATTTTTTTCATACTTCTAAGCAGGGCTGTAGTGGTAAAATTACAGCTGAGTAGGGACCTGCACGCTACCGGTCAGTTCTCCGAAACACTGAGGGGGATGGTGTGGGAAGGGGATGTGCAAGTATATGTGTTGAAATACGGAAACGCTTTGGTGAGCTTTTAGGCTATTGAAATGATGGGATTCCTCAATTTTTGATGCATCAACTATGCTACAAATTTATTGAAAAATTTATGTTTTTGCATCCAGTGGCAGTAACTTTCAGATATGAAAACAAACAACAAAAAGCAATGGCATTTTAGGCAATTTGGCCTCAAGTCTGATAGGCCCAAAAAGAAAGTAGATTGTTTAACTTTTTGGACGGAGGATAAGGCATAGCAGTGTTTAATCTAGTCCCCTCCTCTGGGGGAAATCAAAGTATGTGGGGGGTGGGGGCGAACGAGCGTCCGAAGAACGATCGCCGATGCGCGCAGCACCGAGCAGGGGAGGGGTTAATCAGGAAATATTTTGAATTTCCACTCTGTAATGGTAGCTTTTCAGGTTCCGGTCCGCTATTCCGGGGGTCCGCTATTCCGGGGCCCACTATTCCGGGGATGCGCTATTCCGGGAGTCCGCTATTCCGGGGATCGGCCGGAATTTACATACATATAACATACATACAGATATACATGCATACATACACACGTACATACATACATATACACATACATACCTACATATATACATACATACATATATACATGTACATACATACATACATACATACATACATACATACACACGTCCATACATACATGTACATACATACATACCTACATACACACATACATACATACATACATACATACAAGTATGTACATACATATATGTACGTATATACATACATACACACACAAACATACATACACACATACATACATACATGCATACATACATGCATACACACGTACATACATACACATGTACATACATATATACCTACAAACATACATACCTACATACATGTATGTACACACATACATACATGCATACACACGCAAATACATACATACGTACATACATATTGTATTGTATTGTATTGTATTGTATTCGGATATTTATAAAGCGCTTCTAGCGGGAGGGCCATTCAGAAGCGCTCCCAGTGCGATAGACCCCGAGAGAAAAAGCAAGTTTTAAGAAAGGTAAAAGAGGAAGAGACGCTACCTGAGAGAATAGAAGAACGAACAAACGGAGGAAGCCCATTCCAAAGAGCAGGGCCAATGGAAGCAAACGACCTAGATTGAGCCAGTGAAGTCCTGACACGGGGAACGAGGAGGTCCAAACGGTCAGATGAACGAAGAGGACGAAGAGAAGCCGCAGAGTGAGGGCGATGAAATAAGTCACATAAATATTTTGGAGCGAAACCAAGCTGAGCCTTAGAGACAAGGATGAGGACCTTAAATTGGATGCGGGCAGAAAGCGGGAGCCAGTGGAGTTCTTCTGCCATAAAGGTGGTGATATGAGAGAATCGAGGAAGACGGGCAATTAATCTAGCAGCAGCATTGAGAACGGACTGAAGAGGAGCAAGACGGACTTTGGGAAGACCAATGAGGAGGGAATTGCAGTAGTCAAGTCTAGAGCAGACAAATGCATGGACAATTGAAGTGAAAATTGGAGATGACAGAGAGCGACGGATAGCTCTAAGGCGCCTTAGGTGAAAATAGGAAGTGCGAGTGAGTTTGGAAATGTGTTCAGTAAAGGTGAGAGAATTGTCAAGGGTCACTCCTAGATCACGAACGCTAGACGAGAAAGTGAAAAGCGGAAACCTTTGAGACAGCACAGCAAAGTCGAGTTTTTTAAGTTGCTGAGGAGTGCCAAACCAGATAAACTGGGTTTTTGACGAATTGAGGGAGAGGCGATTGCAAGACATCCAGGTATGAAGATCACGAGAAAGAGCTTCGATGCGCTGAACAAGAAGAAGTTGAGAGGAAGGAGGCCCATGGACATAAGCCTGGACATCGTCAGCAAAGAGATGGCCTGAAGCCCCATGGATGGGGAAGAGAGAGGGGATACCAGCCGTGTACAAAATAAAGAGGAGAGGGCCCAGAACAGAGCCCTGCGGAACACCGAGTTTAATAGGGACCCACAGAGTTCTAGATTCACCAGAGATAACCATCTGAGTGCGATCAGACAGGTATGACCGGAACCACTGGAGAGGGGGGCCCTTCAGACCACAAGAGGTCTCAAGACGCTGTAGAAGAATGGTGTGGTCCACCATGTCAAAGGCTGCAGAGACATCATATAGTGCCAGAAGGGTGAGTTCGGACCTATCAACAGCTGAATAAATTTCAGAAAGCAAGGAAAGGAGGGCAGTTTCAGTGGAGTGGTGAGCCCTAAAACCTGACTGAAATATATGCATACATTAGGGGTCCACCGGTAAGACATTTTCCGCCGGAAACCGAATCCGAGTATTTGGATGTATTTTTGCCGGAACCGGTAACGAACCGGTTACCATTTGTTCCATATGCGAAGCTTCACATTTTCATGTAATAAGAAATTATCGACATAAATTTGTGTACTTGTAATAAGTGACTAATACAATTTGAATTGTAGTCATTTCTGTACAGTTGTGAAGTTTTCTGTGTAATTGTTTTAAGGTTCAATATTTATAATTTTATATACGTAAGTTTATTGAATAAGTTTTTACATAAAAAAATTTATTTTAACGAAATTTTTTTGGCAACTATTTGCGTCTACAATATTTGCCGAGGCGAATACTTTCGGAAACGGGATTTCCGGCCGAACCGAGTATCCGAGCGGGTTTCCGGTGGACCCCTAGCATACATACACAGGTACATACATACATACATACATAAACACGTACATACATACATACGTACATGCATACATACACACATACATACAAACATACATACATACACACAGATACACACGCATTTACTTATATACATACATACATACATACATGCATGTATGTATGCATATACGTGTATGTATGTATGTACATATGTGCATGTACTATGTATGTATTTATGTGTGTGTATGTATGTATGTATGTATGTTTGTTTGTACATGTATGTATGTATGTACTTGTTGATGTATGTATGGATGTCTGTATGTATGCATTTACGTGTGTATGTATGTATGTGTGTATGTACGTACGTAATGTATGCATGGACAAACATGTATGTGTATACGTATTTATATATGTATGTGCATACATGTAAGTATGTATGTACGTGTGCTTGTATGTTTCTATGTATGTATGTGTGTACGTACGTGTATGTATTCATGTATATTTATGTGTATGTATGTATGTATGTATATGTACGTTGTAGGTATGTATATTCCGGCGGATCCCCGGAATAGCGGACCCCCGGAATAGCGGACCCCGGAATAGTGGGCCCCGGAATAGCGGATCCCCGGAATAGCGGGCCGGTACCGCTTTTCAAGCTGTCATCTTAGCAAAATTGTTCTATGATTTCAGTGCTGATTGGAGTGGATCAGCTTATCCTTGCATAATTGCAATTCAATAATTGAAAACCCGTAAAAATGCTAGTTGCTTAATAATTTTTTTAATTTATTGAAGATGTATGTACGCTGAAATCTGCAAATTATAAGCAGAAAAATGGAAACGAATGTGAAACTTGCAATCCAACGTTTCCTAGTCAAGAAATACGTTACAAGAACCAACAATGCAGAAAAACAATTCAAATGCAATTTATGTCAAAAAGGATTTGCAAGTAAAACTACTCTCGAACGTCATATACGAAATCGTGACGTATTTAACTGCTATCGAGTATGATATTGATGCCAGTTTACGTTTTGAGGTGCATTTATAATTATTGCATCACAGTTCTCACCACTCACAGTTCTTGCTTGTGTGGCTGATTTCGAGTGGATTTTAAAATTCGATTTTCGACTAGACAAATGTAAATTAGCTCTGACATGTGTTGCATAAAAGAAATGGTAGTAAGGTGTGAGTTAACTTGAGTCCTGTTTCTTGGCGAGTGTTGTCTGGTTGGATTTTCGACAACGTAAGGCCTAAATAAATATTTAGGCCTTCTGTTAATAAATCGTATCCTAAGTGAGAGTCGTTTTTCATAGGGACCTCCTAGCAATGTATAATATATATATATATATATTATATATATATTATATATATACTGTTAGGAGGTATATATATAGGTATATATATATATATTTTGTACAAAGTATATTTATTTAGGCCTACTGTTAATAAATTTATTTTATCGTATCCCATGGCACGTGAGAGTCCTTAGCAAATACTGACGATGCGAAGACTGACTAGCCTAAACACCGATTGGTTACGTGCAATACAAGCAAATACTCTATTGTTCGATCCAGGGCGGGTGGGAGGGAGGGAGGCAGAAACAGACTTACTAACTTCCAACTTACTAACTTATTTCCTGTTACTTAATGTACAGATCTAAACTAATGGACGGAGTCAGTATTTGTTAATGTACATACCGCAAGACTGACAATGTCTATGTATATATATATATATATATATATATATATATATATATATATATATATATATATATATATATATACATATATATGTATGTATAATATACGCCTATATAGATGTATAGACACACATTCTACAAGCCATTACTTACTAAAGTGGTCATCGTTTTTAAATATACAATGTATGCACTGTTGGAACTTTTCAATTGAAAGCTATTTCTTTCTAATGTCAGGTTTAGAACACCTCTTGTGAGTCCATTTTAAGAGGTGCTACCAATCGTTGAAGTCTCCAAATTTTAACGAGAAAATCGCAAACGAATGTGGAACTTGTGATCAAACATTTCCCAGAAATTGGGATCTCACAGCCCATATTAGAACCTACATCGGAGAGAGAAGCTTTAGAAAGCTATTTATGTCATAAAGCATTTGTAACGAAACAATCTATATCATAATACAAGTTCCCACAATTTAGAAAAAAGTTGTGTCATAAAACAATTTACGCAGCAGAGTCAATCACACTGGAACACACACACATTCCAGTGGAGAGAAACCTAACAAGAGCGATTTATGTAACGAAGAATCTACACGCAGACATAGTCATGGAATACCTTGTGAGAACCAACACAGGAGAAATGCCATTCAAGTGCAGTTTATGTGAAAAGACATTTTCAAGCAGACTTAATCTGGATTACCATACAAGATCCCACACTGGAGAAAAATTACACAAATGTGATTTTTGTCAAAAAGCATTCGCCATGAAAAGTGCTCTCGAATGCCATAAAAGAATCCACACTGCCGAAAGACCCTACAAGTGCAATTTATGTGAGAAAGCTTTTTCACTGAAACATCATCTGGATTTGCATACAAGGACCCACACGGGAGAAAAACCATACAAGTGTCATTTATGTCAAAAAGCATTTACAGGGAAAAGTAACCTCGAACGCCATAAAAGAATCCACACTGGAGAAAGACCCTACAAGTGCAATTTATGTGAAAAAGCTTTTTCACTGAAAACTCAACTGGATGTGCATGCAAGAACCCACACTGGAGAAAAACCATACAAGTGTCATATATGTCAAAAAGCATTTACAGGGAAAAGTAACCTGGAATGCCATAAAAGAATGCACACAGGAGAAAGACCCTACAAGTGCAATTTATGTGAGAAAGCTTTTGCAGAGAAATATTTACTGGAACGCCATAAAGGAATACACACAGGAGAAAGACCCTACAAGTGCAATTTATGTGAGAAAGCTTTTGCAGAGAAATATTTATTGGAACGCCACAAAGGAATACATACAGGGGTGAGACCATTCAAATGCAATTTATGCGAGAAAGCGTTTTCACGTAAAAGTTCTCTGAACTATCATACAAGATCCCACACTGGCGAAAATCCAAACAAATGTGATTTTTGCCAAAAAGCATTTACCACAAAAAGTCATCTGGAACGCCATAAAAGAACCCACACAGGAGAAAGACCCTACAAGTGCAATTTATGTGAAAAAGCTTTCTCACAGAAAAGTGTTCTGGATTTGCATAAAAGCACCCACACTGGAGAAAAACCATACAAGTGTCTTTTATGTCAAAAATCATTTACACGGAAAGGTAGGCTGGAACACCATAAAAGAATCCACACAGGAGAAAGACCATACAAGTGCAGTTTATGTGAAAAAGCATTTGCAGAGAAACATATACTAGAATGCCATAAAAGAATCCACACAGGAGAAAGACCATTCAAGTGCAATTTATGTGATAAAGCTTTTTCACGGAAATGTCATCTGGTTTTGCATACAAGTACCCACACCGGAGAAAGACCATTTAAGGCATTTTTAAGCAAATTTAATCTTGATTACCATACAAGATTCCATACTGGTGAAAGACCAAACAAATGTGAGTTTTGTCAAAAAACATTTACAAGAAAAAGTAATCTAGATTGCCATAAAAAAACCCATACACAACTTAGACCTTACAGGTGCAATGCATGTCCAAAAGCATATCGATATAAAAAAAATCTGGAATATCATAAAAGAATCCACACAGGAGAAAGACCATACAAGTGCAATTTTTGTAAAGCATTTGCAGATAAACATATACTAGAATGCCATAGAAGAATCCACACAGGAGAAAGACCCTACAAGTGCAATATATGTGAGAAAACTTTCTCGCAGAAAAGTAGTCTTGATTTGCATACAACAATCCACACTGGAGAAAGACCATGCAAGTACAATTTATGCGAGAAAGCTATTTCGCGGAAAGATCATCTGGATTTGCATACAAGAACCTATACTGGAGAAAAACTATACAAGTGTGATTTTTGTCAAAACGCATTTACAGGGAAACCTAACCTGAAATGCCATAAAATAAAACCTACAGGAGAAAGATCCTACAGGTGTAATTTATGTGGAAAAGGATTTTGGATAAAAAGGTTTCTGGATAAATATATGAGATCACACCCTGGTGAAAAATTACATGAACGCAATTTATTTGAGAAAACCTTTGCACAAAGAGATTGTCTAAAAGCCGACACTACAGGAAAACTAGGCAAAGATAATTTGTGTAACGAATCCTCCATTTTTCAACCTAAATGCGATTCGACAGCAAATTCTGAGGAAAAACTACATCAGTGTCAAAGCTTTTTGTTGAACATGACTAAGAGATACAGTGGAAATAATTCTCAGATTTTAAGCATTTGCGCTGAAAGTGACAAATGTGTTGAAGATAACAAACTGTCAACTTTAGAAAGTGTGGACGATCTACAGCAGTTTCATCATGCGAATACGTGTCCAGGTGAAAGTTGTCTCTCTAGTGATCAGCTGACAATTACTGATGTTATAAGGCATTTCGTTTTGAGACCGTACGGCTGCGGAATCTGTGATGAAATGTTCGAAATGGAAATGGATTTTATAGAACATTGTAATCGCCACTAACTCGATTGTTCCACGAAGGATACAGTATTTGAACATTTCTTTAAATGCATCTTTCAAGACAATTTCCTTGAAGATAGAAACAAACCAATTCACAAGTTACAACTTTGTTTTTATTACTTTTACGCCGAATTCTAGCGCACAAAGAATGGTAAATGAATTTGTGTAATGCTCGATGGTAACTTCCTCATGCAGAAATCATCTCTTTTTCTTGTTTTTATATTTTTAAAAGAAAAATTACCTCAATGATAAAGTCCACCTTCTGAAATCGTGACGTATTTAACTGCTATCCGATGTGATAGGCCTATCGAATGGATGCCATTTTACATTTGAGGTGCATTTATATTGCATCATAGCCAGTGTTCACAGTTATTGGTTGTTTGATTAATTTCGAGTGGGTTTTCAAATTCCATTCTTGACTAAACCGATGTAAATTAGCTATGGTGTGTCGCATTCACAGGCGTAAAGTTGTCCAAAATATTGGGGGGATTTGGTTATTCATTCTACACTTGTTGCATTGGGTGTACAGTCCATTTCAATTATTGGGGGCACGGCTGCCCCACCCCTGAGTCTACGCCTATGGTTGCATTTAAAAGATATGATAGAATGGTCTGAGTTAACGATTATTTATATATAATCCTATGTATAATGTATAGGTCCTATACATGTATATATACATATATGTGTGTGTGTTGGATCTGCTTTTAAAGTTAAAGGATTGGTAGGTCTGTTTAGTGCTGTTTGTTGACCAATGTAGCCTGTTTAGATTTTTGAATTTTTTTTATTCAGTCCTATTTTAATAAATTACTTTTATCCTATCCCAAGTGAGAGTCGTTACCATAGGGACATTCTAACAGCTAGGCTATGAGGTAGTCACGATCTTTTGCCTGAATTGGTCCCTCTCTCTGAAATACATGTACTGTCTCCTTCCACTCGCTGTAAAATTTTAATAGATAGCCCTTCGTCTGCTTTTGCTTTCCTCAAGCCATTTCTTTTCTTGTGGCCTTGCGCACTGGGAGCGCCTCTGAACGGTTCACCCTACTAGAGGCGATTTATAAATGTTTAGGCCCTACATACAAAACGATACAATAATTTTCGTCCGAAGTAAGAATCCCTTCTCGTTACTGACAATTTAAAGACCGTAACTCGTACTGGAGAGCTGTTCTGTTGTTTTTTTAATCTTAATTTAAATTTCCTGTATGTCCAGCTCAAAATCTAGAAAATAACACGTATATTCCTATCCAGTAAATGCAAATACTGTAACTGTAAATTTAACCACCGGCGCTATATCAAACAAAGTCCGCAATGGCCAGACTGCCTTGTCCGTTCCAGTGCCAGGTCAAATTACGGGAGGTCAACCGAACAATTGGTCAATGTAATGAGCAACTTTCGGTCGATTAAATTCAGCTGCAAGTGATGATCCCGACAATTGGACGCTAGCATTGCCCATCACACACATGCTGTCAACGTAATCGGTCTCATTGATTTCAAAGTTTCAATCATTATCGAGTTCGGATTCCTCTAACTTCCATTCTATGCAATTTCGAGGTCTAAAGGTCACGTTCGACATTAGAGGCACCGTGCGCGCTACGTCAAATCAGACGGGATTTTTCAAAGAGTTGTCGAAAGGTGGTCTGAGTCCGGTTACCATGGGGCAGATCAAGAGAGGAGGCAGATCAGCTGTTAAAGCGGGTGTCGTTTAGGGCGAGAAGAATTGCTAGGAGGAGGACTTTGCCGGAAATCCGGTTATGTTGACGACTTGAAGACTGATATCGACAAGTTACCAACAAATTTATCTCAAACGGCCGACACACTAACGTTTGTCATGTCCGTGAATGACAGCGTCGCGCGGATTTCGTCTTGCGTGTAGCTCGGGTTTTATGACGAAACTCATTTCCAACTCCGACTTCAATCAACGTTTCCGTGCAGTAACGCGAGTTCCAAAATTCTAAATGTCAGACCCTTGCAAGAACTGCGAAGGGCTCAGGAGATTTTCATGTTTGGATTAGCATCGAGTAGTGGTACTTCGTGTATAGGTTGGGAGGCCTGGCGGAAATGGTCATCCTATCTAATTTTGTGGAACAAGATGAGCGCTGTTTAAGAAAAGGGCGCGTGTCCTGAACCGCCGACAATGAATACTATGGGTTGTAAATTCTTTTACCCATGCCAGAATGCCCAAATGGAGCCCATACAGCATCCACATTCCCACATGGTACCCGAATAGAGTTCACATGGATCCCCTCTAATGCCCATGGATATGTTACAGGGACAATACGGCTTTCTTTCGATTTTCCCCTCCGTTCAAATTTCATAAGGATGAGTCTGAATAACTGCCCGTGAATGACTTGCTCAATGCCACTACACACTGGCTGCCTCAGAGGATGCTTGAATCCGTAGTGTGCGCTACTGGCTGAGTATTCTAACGAAGTAACTGCCGTTCCCGACAATAATTATTATTTATGGCATATTATCTTCGTTGTAGTTATCGTCGTCGTCATCATAAACGTAATTGCGGTGATTAATTAATGAACTGATCAGTCATGATATACGGCCTTGACCTCTGACTTTTTAATCATCTGGTTTTTCCTCTGTTAGGCGCCTCCTCTAAGTCAGAGCTACATGTAGATCCTAGTTGTTTAATTAAAGAATAGAACACAGGTCTCTGAGCATTCAGCTTTATTCGTCAATATCGATTGCTTGTTCCAACCAATTAATTAAAATTACCAAACATTCATTTACATAGGCCTATCTCGTGTTTCGATAAACGAAGATACAGTAAACAATTAGGCTTAGGGTTGCACTATGTAAAGAACATCTTTAATCTTTATTGCAACAATATTCAATTTCGGTTTCGTAACAGAATGTCAATGTTTAAGGTTTGTTTAGTAATGTTTAAGTTTATTTTTATTCTAAAGTGTCCTATCTGGAACGGCTATGACGCACTCATCAATATCCGACAGCGATACGGTAACGCAGAAAGCAGTTGCATTAAATTTATATATATATATAGGCCTATATACATACATATATACATACTTTCATATATATATATATATATATATATATATATATATATATATATATATAACGGCAGTCAACAATCACTTGCAAATTTCCTTTTCAAAAAGTGAATTACAATTTATTTGTATGTAATCGTAATCGTAAACTCCAAATTTCTGAAGCGTAACTCTAAAGCCAAGCGCTGAACATTAGTGAGCGTAACCACTAGCGCTTCAGAGATATATCGTAATACAGTATATATATAAGTGTGTGTGTGTGTGTGTGTGTGTGTGTGTGTGTGTGTGTGTGTGTGTGTGTGTGTGTGTGTGTGTGTGTGTGTGTGTGTGTGTGTGTGTGTGTGTGTGTGTGTGTGTGTGTGTGTGTGTGTGTGTGTGTGTGTGTGTGTGTGTGTGTGTGTGTGTGTGTGTGTGTGTGTATGCAGCCTACATGATATGTATGTATATTGGTTGAAGTATTTATATAGGCCCTATGTCTGCACATACGTTTCTGGGATTTCATAGACGGCCTTTTGGAACCTCTGAAGAGCGTTTTGACACTCATGTTTAAATCCCTCAGACAAACATGCTAGCATTACAGTAGAGTTATCAGAAACACTACTCCAAAGAATGTAACACTGAGTCGTGACTGGGTGTGTATTTTCCTGATCTGAATTTCACCTTTCTCTGTAGTTGTACGCGGAAACACTGTTTCATAATGATGATGATAATGATGCTGATTACTATTATTATTAGGAGTATTATTACTATTGCTATACTAATATTATGATTGTTATTAAAATAATAATAATAATAATAATAATAATAATAATTATTATTATTATTATAATTATAATTATAATTATACTAGGGCCTAATTATAAAAATAATGAATGGCAGTTTTGCTCAGCGGGTTATAGCCGTTCCAGATGTTTATTGTGACGGGATGTTTTTTTTAGCGTTTTAGTGTTTTAGTCTGGTTGTTCAAACTTCCCTAGGGTATAGGTGAAGGTCCAAACAACAATAGCATCATTTTTGAGGCGTCAAATATCTTTGGATCAATAATGATATCGCTGCTGAAGCGTAGCGCGCCTGTTTCGAAACCTAAGTCAGCGTTGGCCAATCCTATACCATCTGGAAAGTACAGAGGATTACCGATCGCTCCAAAGTAGTTGATATGCGGTGCTAAGATCCAATCCATGATCATTTGCAGAAAGAATTGGAAACGAGGCAAGTACGAGGCGAACTCTTTCGGCGATCCGTTGTCCGTGGTCGTTATTTTGGGATAATAGACTGCTCTCACCACTCTGTCATTGAACATTAAAAGTCTGGCGAACATGAAGACGGACATGGAAAGTTCCGCCACTGTCACGTTGGATCCGTGCTTTCCTGGAATAACGATACTTAAGTCGAACTCGCCCTGGAGTGTTAGTAACCCCTGGGAGATGGTCACCGAGGGTCGGCTCGAAGCTCTGAAAACGAATATGACGGAAGTGTTCGGGTACTTCTCCGCAATATTCGGGAAAATGGTTCCGAAGCAAAATTTATCCTCACATGTGTTGTCGAAAAGATTGTTGTAGTTTCTAAATTTCCACGGAAACATATCATTTGTGAAATTTACTGAGAACCAATCCGTTTTATAAAGGACATCACACCATGTGTTTATCACGCTTTCAGATACGTAGGCGGTTACCATGGAAGACTCTTCAGGCGGCAGGTAAATGTTAGACGGCGGAATAGGTTCCCCTACCTCGCCAACCATTCGAAAGCCTCCACTGAAAGCCGCCTCAATGCACTCGTTTTCCATGGTGATGTTTCTCACCAAGCTGTCGTCAAAGTTCATCCCTTCAGCCACAGTTTCCTTTTTCATCTGGCTTAGGTGATCAGGTATCACTCGAGCGACGAGACCAGCAATATTGCACATCACAGTACTTACAGATTTATTCACTCTATCTTGCAAATAGTCGTGTATCTCCCTGGTGAAGAAATCATCAAATTTCGAGGAATCACCAACTTTATGTGTTACAGTCACGTTTTTGTCGAGTACACGGAGATCAACCGAACACTTGGTCAATGAAATGAGTAGCTGTCCGTCGATTCCTCTGCCAAGAGTAAACTCAGCTGCAAGTGACAATCCCGACAAATGAACGCTAGCTTTGCCCTTCACACACGTGCCTTCACTGACATCATTCGACTGGATTTCAAAGTCGAAACCAAGATTGAGTTCGGCTTCCTCTAGCTTCCATTCGATGGAATTTCCAGGTGCGAAAGTGACGTTCGACATTGAAGGAATGTAATCGCTGGCGGTGAAGTTCTGCAGAGAGCAACTGCCGAATATGCAACTTTCCGTCTGGTTCATACCAAGCAGACCCATGCGAATGTAGCCTTCCACAAGGTATTTTGTCCCATAATCATTAGCGATCTTCAGAGCTGACGACTTTACTCGTATAACTATTCCTGGTGGCTTCTCAACAGGGGTTGAATCGGCTCCGAAGATGAGCCAGCACACACCGAGCAAGACGGCGCGAAGAAACATTTCTAAACGATTCTGAAGCACTGTGTCGATGAATCGTCTGTTTGTTATCAGACTGCAACAACTGTTGAATCGTCCCAGTTGGTCAACGCTGGCTGGAGTTTATATACCCTTTGTTATCCTGCAGCAGGTGTGTTGAACGTGTCTGAAGGAAACTGGTTGTTAGCTTTGCACCTAAAGCAAAACAGTCAGGCACTCCTATATTATAGATTTTGATTAAGTAAAATAATTGAAGTTCGTGATTGCGTTTCTAATGGCAATTAATATACAGAAGCATATTAAAAGTAACAGTCTTTGTCAGAGGTGATTTAACGAGGGAAAAGTTTGATTTTCAAGTACACGAATTCGACATTTGCAATTCATCTGAAAATCTTGTTATTGGCAAAATTGCTTCAGAGTCTCCTTTCATGCACTATGCCGCATTGTAACCTAATTAGTCGCACGAAGACAAGAAATGACTTGTTGAAATCTGTTTCTAACGAACTACAATCAATCACAAGTTTTCTTTTTTATTAACTCCAACTGAGTGCAACCTGTGGCAGGTGTGTTTGTAGAAAGAGACAAAATGCACGGAGTACTCTGAGTTCCATAACGGCAATCGTTGCATTACAGGCTATAGCCGCGCCTACTGAGTAGACCAACGCGTTCAGTACGGTGTTTGATACATTATGTCCATTCCTAAAATTTTACTGACTCCTCTTTCTAGCATGTCATTTACTTTTTATAATCGTAATAACTTTGGAAATCTGTTAAAATGGTGGCTACGATATCCAACCATATTATGGATTGAATCTTGCACAACACGTCCTAACGATCTACGTCGTATGTGGGACTTAGAAAGTGTAAAATATTCCCATTCGTTCGCCCGAGATTGATGCAAACAAAGAGGAGACAGCTATATAATTATGTATGCCTACCGTGGCAACAGGTGTCAAACATCGATTGCGCGACCCTGCATTTTTAAATCCTTTGATTTTGGAAAGAAATATTTGAATACATTTCCAAGAAATAATTAAGACGTAGACCACTAAGAAATCAATCGGGCAGCACTCACTAATTGCACACGGAGAGAATTTTCTATGCATGATCAATACTTCATCTTCTTGAGAAAACAATCACTTCGATTGAAATTTTAACTCAAAATTGTTGTGCCACAGGCCCACTTTTTTAAAATCAAAACTTGAAAGTAAGTAGTTATTGGCAGCAGTTAAAATTGGTTTTAAATCTGTTACTAGCAATCTGTGGAATACGTCTGACAGATGCTAAGCGAAGAATTTCGTGCAAAAATCAGAACTAGGCCTACATCGAGTTCATTATATGAAACATCAATTCAAAATCTAGACAGCCTTCTACTGGTTTCAAGTCTCGATTCTTCTTCTCTTCTCTGCATCCAGGCATGTTTAAACGTCCGACGTCGCCACTCCTCTCGTAGTCGAGCCTCTTCTCTAAGTCTATCGTAGCCTCTTTAATACAGGAATGGGCGCCTGACAGGCTGCCATACGCGCAACGTTTCAGTTGAGGAGTAACGAAGTTGATATCCCTCATTCATTGCGGCTTTCATCTCTGCCTCACAGTGGATCTGGTCGTTCTTTGTGTGAAAACTTTCCCATGGGAGGTCGAACGACATTCTGCTCTTTCCGGAGAGCTGGAAGGAACATTTCGGAAGATATTCCCGTGGCAGATAAGATCACAGGCCATGTCCAAAGCGTTTCTGGAACCCGCTGGAAAATCCGTATTGGTAAACGTGTTAGAAAGTTTGCCACGTGTATAGTTTTTTACACGACATCGACAAACCTGTTTATAACGTAATCAGATAAATAGATTGCCACCATCGATGACAAATCAAACAACATAATAACGGTTGTACGTCTGTCTGTCCCGTAACAAACACTATTGTGACGTCACTATACTGCCGCCTTGGCGACGGCTGTCTTGACGACGACGGGCATGACGACGGCGTTTAGAGCATTTTAACCAACGACGGCTATAGGCCTATAATATGACGTCATAATATAACGGGGAAGTAAGCTTAATTGTTATCCGTGATTTTTCACGGGTTACAGCTAGTTACGTTATTAATTAAAAAGAGCTGTATTGTTGCCATAGAAAGTCGTTTAACTCTGGATACAACCACGAATGACGTTACAACGTAGATTGTTTTTAATAAGGTCTGGTGGGTCCCAGACCAAGGAAAATCGATTTTAGGTTACGATTTTCTTGTTTAGCTGAAAAGGAGGAATATTTATTTCTGCATAGCTTTTCGTTAACAAGTGTACAATGAATCATTGGAATCCAACGAAGAGCAACATGAAAACGATAAATTGGCCTAACGTGAAGGGATAGTAGAAATTCACGAAGTCACAGAAGCCTTGAATTCCGTGATTTTTCCGTTAATGTAGTGAATTTCCCAAATGCCGTGAATTTCCCCAAATGCCTTGAAATGCCGTAATTTTTTGTCAATTTTTGTCAAAGTTTTTGATGCAATACGACGTTCAGATCTTAGGCCTATATGTTTCGCAAAGTAACAAATTGTTTTGTGATCTATGCTTGATTACAGCAATTCGCTCTTCCCCAACCTTGAATCGACTTAATTCAAGCGTCTACAGCTTATCCTAAACTCACTAGCCAGAGCTGTCACTGGAATGCATCATCATATCACTCCCATCCTCCAATCACTCCATTGCTAAAAATCCCCGAGCGAATCCATTTCAAAGACCTTTCACTAACCCGCAACTCACTTCAATATTCCCAGCCAAAGTATCTCCGTGATCTGTTCACCATCCAGGCAAGCCGCTCCACCAGATCCTCCTCCTACATAAGTTTTTCTTGACCCCCGGTCACTACTCATCTCAAGTTCTCCACACAGCACCACGCATCTGCAACGATCTCCACTCTGAGTTCCGCAGATTCTCGGTTCCTTCATCATCATTACAATCTGTCCTCCATCCTCCTCCTCATGCTCCTCTATGTATCACCTCCAGGCTTTCCACTAAAAACTGAAGTCTCACCTTTTCAAGAAATCTTACCCTGACTCATCTGATCTTTCGCCTTCCAATAATTCTTCTCGCCCTAAACGAAACCAGTCTTAACAGCTTCTCTGCCTCCCCTCTTGACCCCCCCCCCATGGCAACCGGATTCGGACCCTCTTTTGATTATTCTTTGGAAAATCCCCTCTGATTTGACGCAGTGCTCGTGATTGGGATAGGGCACTGCGCTTGGCCTTCGAGTGGCGCTTTAGAAGTTTGGAGATTACGATTACGATTCAATTCTATTCGTTTCAATAGAATGCTTATTAAAACCAAAACCAATTAAAATTGCCAACCATTCATTTACTTATGCCACAGTTCGATAAGTAAATTTTTCCCCCAGAAAAACCCAAGTACGTTTAGAAATAATAAAAGCCTACCAACAACTTCTCACTCGAATAGAAACTGAATTGTCAGACGAGAGAAGCGCTGAAACAAATCCGTCCTCTTCTTCAATTAGGAAAATACAACATGAAAAAATGAAATCTATTTACACAGGCAGTTTGAAATAATACAAAAAGACGATACGTCACTTACACTGCTGGTAGTAAAAACTTCTACGCAATGTATAACTGTTAGCTTTGCGAATACAATGAGTAAGTGCTGCTCTATCAATAAGCAACCATGGGAAATCATCAGTGCTGACTCACGAAATCCAACGGCGTTGTACTCCGCACCTCAAAATAACTAAACCCTCAACGTTGTCAATGCAGGCAGAGACGTTGAGTTAAGGGTGGTGGGTAAGCATTGTTGTCCCAGGCGCCTTTCGCTTCAGCACCGACATCACTTACTATCCAGCACCACTGTCGATACTATCACCTGCTCTCATCTTTTTTTTGGTTCTAGGACTTTTCGCCCCCGGAAGATTCGCCCCCGGAAGATTCGCCCCGACATTTCGCCCCCGGAAGTTTCGCCCCCGTCGATCCAGCTTCTAGTCTTAGTTACATTTTCATCATAGATCCCGCTTCTAGTTACATTTTCATCGCTAATCCAGCTTCTAGTCTAAGTTACATTTTCATCATAGATTCCGGAAGCGAAACTTCCGGAGGGCGAATCTTCCTGGGGGCGAAATGTCGTGATAGGGCTGCGTTGTCTCTGGGTTCTAAATTCTATTTGGCTGATTTTAAAGGTCCTCGCAAGAGTTGCAAATGAAGCCAGTGCTAACAGCGATGGCAGAGCCGTAGCAACAAAGACCGTGGCTTCCTCCGAACATACGTTCGGGGCCCCTTACAATGCAGAAACTGGAATGCGGTAAAATACAATATACAGGGTTCATATTATGTATACATTGGCCTACGCCCTACAGTGTTACATGTATTCCATTTCCATTGCCGTATTTACGCAAAGCGCTCCTTTCGAGCCTTCTTCACGGTTATTTTTTGCCACTTTTAGGGCCCCCTTCCTTGCGGAGCCCCTCCGGTCGGAGGGTACGGAGGGCGGTCGCTACGCATCTGAGCGCAGGCTAACTGTTACAGCAAAGGCGCGCGAAAATGTGGTCACCTTAGGATTGACCAGGCATACTCTAGCTAGTGTTGGTACAAGGAATCCAGTCGCTGCGACTTCATTGAGCTGGTGAGTGATGACGAACTCCCCGATGTTTGCGAGTAGTAGATTTACATTATGCTAGAAAACAGTCGATGTTACGTTTCCGGTAATGTTGACGACTTGAAGTTTGACACCGGCAACTTTGCCTACAAATTTGTTCCCAACGATCGACACAGTAACGTTTGCTGAACCCGTGAGAAACAGCGTTACGACGGTTACCTCAGTCGTGTTATCAGGTTCTGTAAGGAAACTAATTTCCAAATCCGATTTCACATTTGCCGAGTCATTCTGGGTTGTTAGAATAGGACGATCACAAGCATCGAAGATACGTTCGGACATGTACGGGAAACTTCTGGGAAGACATTTCCGAAGGAAATACCCTGAGGGTAGAATACTCTGGTTTGTGGACGGCAGGTCGTTTTTCTTGATGATGGCCGCAAATTGTTTCTCTATGCAAATAGGTGCACATAGCGTTGAGGAATCCGTTGAAAACGTAATCGGAGATATAGATGTTTACCATGGAATAAGGTTGAGTTTAAACGGCAGAAATGGTGGTCCGAAAATATCGCCAAAGAAGTGACACTCTCCCTTATGGGAAGTTTAAACGCAGTCGTGGTAACGATGAGGTGTTTCCACAAGACTGTAGTCGAAAATGAAATTCTGAACGGGTTGGATGACTGTCAGCGTTTTTAGTTCATCTGCAGCGTTTTTCGTGATGATTTCACCGGCCGCCATACACGCTGCGTCTAAAATCTTCTTATGAAAGCTGGTTTATATTAACTGGTGAGTCTCACCGAATATGCCATGGTGGTCAGTCTGTTATTGTAACGTTCTCAACAGAAGCCGAACTATTTTCTAGTGTGACGATTGGTCTTTCTTCTGACGTCATGATCCCAATTGCAACCCTGAACTGCAAATGCACGTTCTCAGCGACTACATCGAAATTTCAGGCGACGGTATTGTTGATTGGTCTTTCGGGACAATCTAAAAATCCGGTTACAGAGATCCTAGCGATGTCTGCTTGCCAGATAATAATGACTCCACAATTTGGTTCGTTTGACTCGTATTGAAATCCGTTACGCTAATGTTTCGAATGGAAATGTTGGCC
Source organism: Allolobophora icterica (assembly GCA_963556255.1). Classification (NCBI taxonomy): domain Eukaryota; kingdom Metazoa; phylum Annelida; class Clitellata; order Crassiclitellata; family Lumbricidae; genus Allolobophora; species Allolobophora icterica. Next base: position 53,402,530 of record OY744611.1, on the reverse strand, counting down.
GTTTCGGTAGTTTCAGTGCAGTCTGGAATAAAATCGCTGCTGCCGATTGTCTGTGATTCAAATTTCTTGGCAGCCACTTTGGCGATGTAGTTTAATCCCAGAGGATGGAGGTCAACCACTAGACCGGTTGGCCATTCCTCGGTACACGACACTGGTATTACGATGTGGGAGATGCAGAAATAAAGCGCGATAATGAACGCGATTGTCGACATTTCAAAGCGTTCAGCTGCTAACAGTCTCAAAACAGTACGTCGTTGCATGTAGTTCTTTTGCAGGAACTACTACTAAAATATTACTGCGGTCGATTGTTGAATAGCATCTCAAAGCCGGTTTATAGCCTCCGCCGGTGCGCCAGGTGGGAAGCCAATCTATAACGACGATTTGGGTGTAATTAATTAGAAATATAATTGAATTGTATATGAGTCGTGAAAGACAATTAAATTCACCGGTGCAATTGTCACTGAGTTGGATGACAGACTGCGTGGGGCGTTCCACCAATTCAGTCAAGAGATGCGATGTGGCCTCATTTTACTTCTTGTCTTTGTCTTCGATGTCTAAATTTTAAAATCCTTTAACTCCCATTCCGTACCTCAAGTCGAGACAGTTGTACGACTTATAGAAACTCGTATCACTTTCAGATCTCGATAAAAAAAACATACAGGCTTATAGTAAGTGGTTCGCCATGGACGGTGATTGTGGTTCTGTAGAAGTCACTGGATTAGCTTAGACAGTGCTGGAGTCTCACCCAAATGGCCCTCCTATACTTAGACTACCACTCTTGCTGAGCTCAGTGACATTTTAAATAAAATGTTCGTGGCATGAAGGACCTGTTTTGAAAATGCGGTTTGTGAGACATCGTATCTTCTTTATTGAAATCGTCATCATTATCGTAATTAGGATATTATCAATTACCCCGCCAGCATGTTCATGTATGATAAATCGAGCCAATATTGTTTCTATATGAGTCCTATATGAGAACCTGAGTCAAATATTGGCATGCTGTTAGGGTATTAAGTTGCACTATCAAAAGCTACAGTGTCGTCCTACTTGACCTCAGGCATTTGAACCATTTGGCCTTTGAACCATCTGGCCTTCGAACAATCTGGCCTTTGAACAGTATGTCTCCCCTCTAAGGCGCGAGCTGTAGGCTAAGTCAGAACTAGTATTTATAAGAAGAACAGAATAGAGATCGCTGAGGAGTCAATTTTATTCGTTGAAATCCAGCCACAAACAATTTTAAATTACCAGCCAATGCAGCTATTCATTTACTTATGTCGCATATCGATAAACGGAAAATACAAAAGGCAATAAAAATTCTGCTGTGTCGACGACATCTTTCTTCCAGCAAAATTATTGAATTTCGATTTCATTACAGAACGTCAATTTTGAAGTTTCGTTGAGTATATTTATTTTAATTTTTTTCCGCAAAGTGTTCTATCTGGAACGGCTATAACTCATCAATATCCGACAGTGATGTGGTAGAGCGGATAGTAACAGCTTTAAAGGTTTAGGCCCACATTTTGCATAGTCAGTTTGCACATGCAACATTGCATTTCAACGAGTAATCAACAACAGAGTATGTATGTATGTGTGTATAAATGTATAGGCCTATGAAGTTTTATAGAGCGCCTTCCTTCGAGAGTTTCTCAAAAGCGCTGCGAATGTGGCTGTCTGAGATTTAAATAGGTACGTCCTAATAAACGGTGAGAATATAACTTGGACCGAGTTATCAGATAGTGTACGAATGTTCATTGGAAGACTGTTCCAAATGGAGCATCGCTACAAGTAATGTGTCATGCTGGTCTGACTTTCAGATAAGCTGTCGAACCGCGCCTCAGATTCACATTTCTCAGGTGACAACAATTTCAATAAAATCTAACAATATAATAAATGGTGGTGCGTTGCGCTTTTAGTCCACCGGAATTTGATTAGATATAGTCGTTCCACCTGCGCTTTTGTTGTCTATGGATATTTCTTGGAGCATTTCTTGCATCAAAGGAAGATATGATACTCCAGGCATGGAGAATCATACCTCCGTTATGCTTAGTAAATATAAACAAAACTCATACAAAGAGTAATAATAGAATATGTATTCGTCTGTAATCAGCGTTGGATCGTAGACGATGTCTGTGCTGAAGCCAAAGGCGCTTGTGATGAAACTCATGTTAGTGTTGACTAAACGTATACCGAGCGGAAGTGATAGTGGGAATCCGATCGCTCCCATGTAGTTGAAATACGGAAGTATGACCCAATCCATCATCATTTGCAGAAAGAATTGAGAGCGAAGCAAGTACGAGGCGAACTCTTCCGGAGATCCATTGTCCGTGATCGTTATGTTGGGGGCAAAGACTTCTACCATCGCTCTGTCTCTGGACAAGAACACTTTTTTCGATATGGACATCGAAATGGAAAGTTTCGCCACAAGCACTTCTGATCCGTTCACACTTGGAATGACAATGCTCATGTTGAATTCGCCATGAGATCTTTCAAATCCATCGTAGAAGGTCACAAATGGTGGGCTTGTGGCTGTGGTTAGAAATTTGACGGAAGCGTTCGGGTACATCTCGGAAATTTTCGGGAAAATGGTTCCGAAGCACACTGCATCATAACAAGTGGTGTCAAAAAAATTGAGGTAGTTCCACGGTAGAAAATCCTTTGTGACCTTTCCTGAGAACCAACCTGTTTTGTAAAAGACATATGACAGTGTATTATAGAAGTATTCGGATATGTAGACGGCTACCATAGAGGAATCTGGAGGTGGGAGGTCAATGCTATGCGGTTGAATAGCAGCTCCTATTTCGTCGCCAAACATTAGAAATTTTCCACTGTAAGCTGCCTCCATGTAGTTAGTTTCCAAGGAAAGTTCTCTCACCAAGCTGTCGTCCAAAACAAATCCAAATAAAGACAGAAGTCTCCCGTTCAACCAGTTTACACCATCAGGTATTGCTCGAGCAGCAAAACCAGCCAAATCGCACAACGCGGTACTTATAGATTCATTCACTCTGGCTTGCAAATAGCCGCGAAACTCACTGTTGAACAAATTCTTAAATTTCGTGGAATTATCTAGTTCCCAGTTTTCAGTAACTTCGCTTTCAGTCACAAAGAAGTCAACGAAACACTCGGTCAATGAAATGAGTAGCCCTCCGTCCTTTCCTCTGCGCAGAGTAAACTCAGCCGCAAGTGACAATTCCGAAACATGAACGGTAGCATTGCCCTTCACGTGTGCGCTTTCAACGTCATCGGTCTTCTTGAGTTCAAATTTTACACCAATATCGAGTTTGGCTTTCTCTAACCTCCATGCAATACCACTTCCACGTCTAAATGTCACGTTCGACATATGAGGAACGTAGTTGTAGACGTTCAAGTCCTGCAGAGAACAACTGTCGGCTATGCAATTTTCGGCGGGATTCATATCGTACAAACTCTGGAGAATGTCGGCGGGCAGAAAGCACCTTGCTGCAAGATCACTAATGAAGTTCAGGAATGACCGATTTATTCGCACAACTAGTCCTGGTGGCTTATCGACAGGATCTGAAGCGGAACAGAAGCTGAACCACCACAAACCGAGCAAGACAGCGCGAACAAACATTTCTAAACGTGTCTCGAGCACTGTGTCCACGATCCTTCTGTATGTTGTCACAATGCCGCAACTGATGAATCGCACCAATTATTGATGAACGCTGGCTGGGGTTTATATACTCTTTGTATCACGGCAGCAGATGTGTTGAATGTGTTTGAAGGAAACAGATTGTTAGTTTTGCAACGAAAGCAACACAGGCACGTATTCCTAGAGGCCTATATTATAGACTTTAATTAAGTAAAATAATTAAAGTTGATAATTGTGTTTTAATGACTGTTTACAAAGAGACTTATTTTAGACGGTGCAGTCCTCGTGGGAGTCGATTTCCCGTATGAGAAGTTTAATTTTCAAGTACACGAGTATTGATTGAACATTGCGATTCATCTGATAAAATCTTGTTACTGACAAAATTGCACCAGAGTTTCCGTTTATAGACTGTGTCCCATTATAAACTAATTAGTCGCACGAAGACGGGAAATTACTTATTGAGAGATGTTTCTAACGAACTACAATAAATCACACGTCTGGTGTTGTTAAACTGCGCCTGAGTGTAGGCTCCTGCTGGAACCATAACCAATTAAGCGAGAAATGAAGAGCGAAGACTACAGTCTACAGCTCTTATTCTAGGACATATCGAACCCACATGTTGATGTTCCTATATAGGCTTCATACTATATTTTGTACCACAATTATGGGACCATGTGTAGTATAAAGGAACGATCAATTTGGATGAAATTCTGATGAGTAATGCTTTAGAAGTATGACGCTTCCTCTTTTGGAAATCGCCCGAGACAAATGGCGTATCAGACACGGACAGTTGAACACACAGTTCAACCTGTGGCTACAGATGTCAGATATCGATTGAGCGGCACGGGATTTTTATAGTTTATCTTTTGATTTTGCGACGGAATTCTTACGGTAAATTTGTAGGAATTTTTAAGTAGACCAGCATGAAATCGATGAGGTAACACTCGCGAAGTGCACTTGCAGTGATTTTGTTTAAAAATAGTCAATGTTGCATTTTCAATTAAAATTGTATCGACAAACTACTGCGTCGCATCCTAGGTCTATATTATTTTAATTAAAAACGAAAAGGAAGAAAGCAGTAATTTTCTGTATTTTACATTTTCGCTTTAAATATGTATCTAGGTTTTTCTGGCCTTGGCCTATAAGGTTCTTGGACAAAGAATTTTGAATGAAAAACAGGACTCCATCCGGAAGAACTGTTCATGGAATGCTACACCAAATTCAAATGCTAGACAGCCTGCTAAGGGTTAGCCTACATGGCTTAAAACTAATACAAATTGATATTGCCATCGGTCAGTAGTATTATTTAGTGTATAATAACTACTCAAGTCTACTCCAAATAGGAGCCTGAATACTCGAAAGTCGGTGTTTCAGAAGAGTTTTACTTAGGCCAAAATAAATGTATATCAAAGAAAAAAAAACTCTCGAGTACATTTTATATATAGATTTTAAATAAATGATCGACCGCTGATCAAGCAAATAGCCTTTACTTGCATCTGACAGTCGCACATGCATCACATGTGTGATTACCTACATTTTGAAAATAACAGGAGCAGATTATAAAGTGATACATGCACAGCTAAATATAATTCGAGATACATCGATTAACAAAACTAGAATACTTTTAAGCGTTTTAGATTTAACATGAGGCAGCATGAAAGTAATAATAATAATAATAATAATAATAATAATAATAATAATAATAATAATAATAATAATAATAATAATAATAATAATAATAATAATAATAATAATAATAATAATAATAATATAATAATAATAATAATAATAATAATAATAATATTTATTCTTTAATTAAGCGCCTGCAAACGCACTGCTCTATACATGTACATGTTATACGATAAATCTTAACTAGTAACAGAACAGACAGCGTGCGATACACGGCGTAATTGCAGCCTACAAAGCATGTCCGCCTATGGGACTCGATCTCTGTACCTCTCGCACTCTACGCCAGATGTTATCCAATGCGCTATCGGGCCCCCGATATCATATATATCGTATATCATCTCTTGCGAAGTGAGTAGGCCTACTTGTCCTCACTGCTGTCACTGGAATAAGAAAGACTGCTTATGTTCTCGTAAGTGGTAACGTTAACTATATACTAGTTCTTGCAGTATTTTAAACCTCATTCTTTGTAGGCGACATTAGTCTCGACAAGAATGAATCCTTCTCGCAATCCCAGTTGAGGACGATTGAAGTTGATATCTCTCAGCTTCGGCAGCTGAAATCCGGTGGCCGCCACACGGTTGAGCTGAGGAACAATTCGAGTCTGACTGTAGGTTTGGATCAAGCTGTTGAGATAAAATCGTAGGATGTCTTCCGGAATCGTTCGGCTGGTATCCGGTGGTAAGAATGTAGTGTTGACAATGGCCAGGCTGGCGTTGATAACCTGTCCGACGACTTTGTCGTTTTCAATCCAAGCCGAGCAGTGGACGACTCCTCTGAACAGGACAATAACTAGGTCAATATGACGTCCATATTGCCCAATCACTGCGACCTTCATCTGCGCCTCCAGTTGAATCTGAACTGTTCCGTGTGAAATTTTTACCGTCGGAGGTCGAATTACATTCGTAGTCAGCTCGGCTGAACTTTCCGGATAGCTGGCAGCAACATTTGGGAAGATTTTTCCTAGACAGATTTCCGTACAGGACATTTCAAGAACGTTTCTCGAACCCTCTGGCAAATTGGTCTTGGTGAACGTGTAAGAAAGCTGGTCGTGTTTCTGCATGACGTAGGCAAGTGAGTTGATGACGTAATCAGATATGTAGATGGATACCATCGACGATGAGTGACGTTGAATCGGAGACGGTGTAAATGGAGGTTCTTGCGGGTCTCCAATCCAGCGAAACTGCCCTCTGTGGAAGGACTCAACGTAGTTATTGCCGTAGCCCGGTTTCTGCACGAGGCTGTAGTCCAGTAGGAACGTATTGAGGATCCGAAACTCTGTCTGTAGGTTTGCCAGTTCCCGTGTGCCATCCATTTCTATCGTGCGCTCAACTGCTTCACAAAGAGCATCGGAAATTTCATCCCTGACCTTGTCTTCGACGAATTGGTACAGGAGGTTGTACAGCCAGTTGATGAGGCTTCCGCTGAACCTCGCGTGGGCTCGGCCTACCGAGGCTGAACACCCAAGCATGCTAACAGTCGGTTGACCGTTGATGGCTAATCCAAGGGATACCCGAATATCAATGGAGACGCTGGACAGCGAGATCGTGAAACTTCCGCTATCGCTGAACGAGAAGAAACTTTGTCTGTACTGATATCTCCAGTTACCTCCGACGGAAACATCCGCGTTGCGTAAGAACCAGTTCACTCCGACGCCAGGGGTGATAGTTACGGTTGATCCTGGCGGGTCGAAGTCTTTCACGTGCAGGCTTGTCAAGGAGTAGCTCGTTTTCCCTGAACTCCCGCTTGCGTCCGGGATATTCGCTCCGTACTTGACGTGTTCGGACAGAAGTCGGATGGCTCGCTCAGCGGTGTAGTCAAGCGCTGATTGCGAGAGTCTAACAACGACGCCAGGATTTGCTTGCGTTTTGCACAGAGGTGACAGAACGCAGCAGAATACGAGAAGGATAGGACGCGATGGCGACATTTCTAATTTCTTTATTCCACCTAGAGATACTTACAAAAACAACTGAATAAAGAGTTAAGTAATACTGTTAATCTCACATTATTTTTCGTAAAATTTTATATCAGGGTTAGGGTTCAGGTTCGGGTTAGGGTTAGGGCTAGGGTTAGACCAAACCTTCTTGGAAATAAATTCCAATGAGCTGTGTGGGCTAATGGGCTATTAGTTGGCCGCATGACTCACTGCGATCCGACTTTCGTACAAAATAAGTGTTTTAAATCAACAAATAAAGCATTGCTGATAAGCGCAGACACTACTGGACTCGGACCACCAAGGGACATCGATCTCTGGACAACCCCTCGGATACGTCGCAGCGCTCGTGAATAAGCTGGTGCTTTGCGCTCAGCTTTACAGTGGCGCTTTAGAGAATTGGAGATTACGATTACGATTACGATTACTGTGGCGAGGCAAATGGCAGGGATCAATTTATGTCAAAGAACACCCACTGTCATCTGTCGCTAAACAGTTTCCTTCAAAAGGCAAAACACTAAAATGATTACGTTCCACAGCGAATGTATGGTTATCGCTAGACATCTAATTTCTTAGCGTCATAGCTATCTTTGTGTCTGACTTGACCAGACATTATATAACGCAAGAGCACCAGACATGCGTTGTGCTTCTGCAATCAGAGGACAATTAGAAAAGCAGGTGTTGGTGTGTTCGGATTAAGTAAGCTTTCACTGATGAGGACAACCGCTGCCCGTCCAGATTCATCTGTAGGCGGATTTCAAACAGATACTGTGACCAAGGTTCACTTTATGCCTCTGCCTCGTCTTTTCGTGGTCGCAGGTCCTTTCGTTCGGCCGATCACGATGTTCTTCTTGTCCCATGGCCTAGTTCCTCAACAACTCAACACAGAGGTTTGCCTGCGAAATCTCTTAACAAGATAATGTGGGTATTTGGAATTGAAAATTTCTGTTTATTGCTATCTTCGGGAGTAGCGTCTCATATTAGTTTCCGCGTGCATTACTTACTTGGTTGCAATAAGTTGAGACGCTATGCACGAAAATAGAGAGTTATGTCATACGACCATTAAAACCTCAAATGTCAGCCATTGCTGCCATTGCTTTTCCACCAAGTCAAATCTTGTCATTTGTCCACTTCACATGTAAGAATGCACCTTTTCCAACATAAACACATAAATCCAGTACCAGTCATCATCTAGATTCCAGAACTTTAAGATTGTTTCTTATCATGTCTCGACTGATGGCAGAAAAGGTGTCGTAAATATCATCATTGAAATACTGCTTGAAATAGTCAACCTTGGTCCAATGTGATCTTTGCTCCCTGTCATCATCAAGATCACTCGTCCAAAGTCGTCATCTCCTTTGCAGAAACGTCTCTGAATTGCATGTCACCTGATTTACACCTATTTGAGTTCTTTTCATTTCTTAGCTTCTCTTCCTTGTCTGTGCCAGTAGAACATCAGCATCAATATTGGCATCTTCATCAGACTGGGTCGACTCATCAGGCAGTTCACGTGCCACATCATCTGCAACAGTTGCATTTTTCGTCGTTACTTGCCTCAACGTCAGATTCCGCATCTATTACAATCAAAACAGCTTCAACCGCATCCAGGCGACCTTAAACAGATGTAAAACAAACGAATATAAAATCTTGCAAGCAATAGTAACCGAAACCTAATGTACATTGAAATGCACACTCAGTTAACATGAGCTCTAAAATTACATTTCATGATTAAATTAGAAAGTCCAAAAGCGTCTATTTGAACACAGTATTACTAATTTATCTTATACTTTTACACAAGCAATATCAAAAATTTCACAAATGGAGAAATCTTTACCTTTTTTCTTCTAAAATTTTTTTTATGCAGATTGTCGCCATGGTTACGAGCATCAACGATAGTCTGTTTTCCTGTCCTGGCCATGAGATGCATGCCAAAAACAATAGGTCTTTTAAATGGTCTCAGCTTACAAAGTTGTGGCATATATTTTACATTACTCAAACCAGTTGTGCATTCTAATCCACATTTGGTCTCAGGAGGATAAGCCGGTGTTGAACTGCACCGGTTTGCGGAAGGGCTGATTGGACAATTACCATTCCGCAGCATCATAAGTCTGAGAAGCACAGTTTTAAAGCACCCCAGAACTATAGGTCGGTGATGGCGATGCAATATCAGTTTTTGGAATTGCTACAGTAAAAACAACTGCTACTACTACTTTTGTTGCTGCTGCACCTCCTCCTCCTCCTGCTGCTGCTGCTGCTGCTGCTGCTGCTACTACTACTACTACTACTACTACTACTACTACTACTACTACTACTACTACTACTACTACTACTACTACTACTACTACTACTACTACTACTACTACTACTACTACTACTACTACTACTATTACTACACTCCTGTTACTTTTACTCTTATTACTGGTGTTCTCTTGAGCTCACCCTTAAACGCTTATGGTCCATCATATCAACTTCCGGTTAATGCGTCATGCACTTCCTAATCAATAAAATGTTTGAAACTGAAGTTTCGTTCTCGGTTGCAACCTTAAATTACTGTTTAATTAAAGTATTTCGCTGTCACTTTTCTAAAATCCTATTGTTTTCTTTCCCTTGTTCTTCGTGCAACAGGTGAAGATTCTTTTGCTCGAGCCAACCAAAGAAGACTCTACAGCTCAACCTAAGCAAAATTCTACCTCTACCGTTACTCACCCTACCACCACCTTAACGCATTACACCACATACACCACACAAACTTCCAGCGCTGTAACGCAGCCCACCGTCGTCGTGACTCCACCAACACCAGCCACGGTATTGGACGCCGGAAAACCCCCGTTGTTGTTCACAGTAACGGTGGCGTACAGGGAGCCAGCGCAAATGTCCAAGCGGCTTCGAAACCGCTGAAACTGGACAGCATGACGCAGACGGATATCTTCCTTCGCACACCGCAGGAACAGGCTTCCTTCGAACGGACCCTCGACCAGGTGATCCTCATCTGGCCGCAGTTCTCCGATCTGAGACACATCGATGTTCGTCTATTCAGTTCGCACCAGGTCGGAGTCCTCCACGAGGTCTGCCTCGAACTGCTGAGCGGGTACAGGACGATCAGAGGTCTCCAGCAGGAGCAGCGCAGGAACTCCGGGGACCGGAAAGATATGATGTCGTAGCTCGAGGAACAGTGCCTGGCGATGGGCCAGAAGATCCGGAAACAGGAAGAGGAGATAGCTAGTCTCAAGGACACGGTTGTTCGACTCCGCTCGATGCAGAACGACAATGGCTACACGTCCGGAAGTGACGACCTCGTGGAAAGAACCCGAAGGTCCGATCAAAGCCAAGGTCAGCCGCCGCTCCTCTCCGACAGCAGCATCGACCTTGAAGATTCGGCGAGGTTCAAGTCCCGCGTCAAGGGCGGCATCTACCATGCCACTCCTCTGCTCCAGGACGAGAGTGAGCAGCGATCCAAACTGGCCGTTCAGCGGAACCACAGCCTGAAACCGTTCGGGAACGAACCCCGTTCAGCGGGACACGAGAGAACGTCTACTGCGCTCAGAGATGCTGCAGCTAGTCCTCCTCTGACTCCGGATGCTGATGTTGAGGACAAGATAAGGCGATTGGAAATGCTGCTCGAAAGAGAAGAGAGGAGAACATCTTTCTAAGAGACAGGTAAGTCGTCGTAACTGTTAATGTAGTCATAAATTTATACGGCACCCTCTTCAGGAGAAGCCGTACCTGTGCGTGGTATGATCTATATCTGTACGAGCTATATTAAGTATGTTGATACGTATGCATGCAATCTATAGTCAGATATGTTGCTCATATTACTCTTCTAAAATTATGTTACGGTACACTGATATTTACCAAGAAACATCAGAATTTATTGTCTGTATTAATTACTGTAATATACAAGTAATAAAAATAGGTCAAAAATAAAACCAAGTGGCAAGTGATATATATCTTTACGAGCTATGATTATCATAATTGATACGAATTACTGTATAATTATATCAAACAAACTAACAAGGGACAGGAACTGCTAGAACATGCTACAAGGCACCCTGATGTGCACGTTGTTTGGCCAGAGACACAGGCAATTCAAGATAGGAAGCGCAAATTGCGAATAATAAAATTATATAGCGCTATCACTTAATATGTATATGGACAACGTCCAAATTACAGAAGTTCGTGTAAATGGAGCTAGGCTATCTAAAGTAAATACTAAATATGAAAAAATGTAGTTAATATGAAATATTGTAGTTAACTTCAAACTACTTGATAAAAATAGTTATAACTATTTTCAAACTACTTCTTTGAAACTAGTCATAACTACTAGACAACCACATTTGTAGTAGTTATATCTACTAGCTAGTAGGCCTAACTAAAGTAGTTAACTAGTTTAACTATTAGTCTGTCTACAGTGGTTTAACTATTTTTTTACTTAGAACATGTTTATTAATAACTTACTTCTTTAACAATAGGCGTAATAACTACCAACGTTGATTCACAAAGATGTTATGATGAACATAGCGTTTACACTCTGGTCAGGTTTGTTTCACAGTTCCCTTTTCTACGATCTGATTATCTGACTGACCTGGCAAATACTTAGCACTGTTAAGGTAATATCATAACTCACGCCCGCTTAAAATTTCTTCAAGTTGATTATTTCGCTTAATGCTATACTAAATTCGTTGATTGGATCATTGACTGTTTAATTTTCATGTTCTTTTTGATCAAGCTCTGTTATTCAGTATTGGACCAATAAACTTTATGTTATGCTATGTTATGTTAGTTAAAAGTGCCCATCACTGTGTATAACACTGTATATATGTATTATTATTGCCATTATTGTCCTCCAAATTGAAACAGTACATGTATTATGACTGCGGAAGTTTACATGTCGTTCACGTTACGAAGGGTGAAGTCTTGGCCTTCGGACGCGGGTCAGAAGTCGATCTACGAGTCCCTCCCGAAGAGGACCGTTGACCTTCAGGACCTCGAGAACCGTTATCGGGTCCTCGAGGAACACGGCATCGGTCGCCTGTATGGCACCGTCAAGCAGAACTAATGTGGCGCCACATTGTAAAGGTTTAAATTTTGCTGCCTACTGCAATTTCTAATGTAAACTTCATTTTTTCGCCGTGCATTGATAGTATTCAATGAATAATTGCAAATTCGTTCAACAGTAACAAATTATTCATAATAACTGCTGCTATTAAGCTAAAAATAGTATTAAAATTACAAGTAAAAATTTCTGCCCAGTGCGTTTGCAGTTCACGATTCATGCAAGAACCACTTAAGTCCAAGGACTCTAGTTGTTTTTACATGAACACAATATTTTCTTCCCATTGTAACTCTGGACTGACGTGAGTTTTCTGAAAAACACACTTGTAAATACATGCTCTATAGTATTAAGTATCACAGGACATAGTTAACTCAAAAATGTCAAAAATGGACTCTAGTGGTTCTTCCGATTAAGGCTTCATATATAAATACATGCAGTCATGCACACGTAAATACATAGGAAATCGCCAGTGTCGCTTCGCGTAAAAGCGCACTACGAAATCCTACCTTATTACTTGAGTGGAAGATAGTAGACCGATTTCTGTAGAGTTACCTTCTCCTCGACAAAGACAATCTTCTTGCGTTTATGATCTAATAGTATTCAGCTCATCCCCTATATGTAGACGCCGAGCCAACATCCTGCTTGCCGTTGCAGCGGCTGGACCAGACAAGGAAGTTGAGCGCCACCAGAGTTTGGGTAATCATGGCACAAATTTCGGTCGACTCAACCGGCGGGAATTCTAGAGTTCAATTAGGAGGGGAGGGGGCTTATCTTGGCAATCTACTACTACTACTGCTACTGCTGCTACTGCTGCTGCTGCTGCTACTGCTACTGCTACTGCTACTGCTACTGCTACTGCTACTTCTACTACTACTACTACTACTACTACTACTACTACTACTACTACTACTACTACTACTACTACTACTACTACTACTGCCACTACTATATACTGCTACTACTACTACTACTGCTACTGTTACTACTACTACTACTACTACTACTACTACTACTACTACTACTACTACTACTACTACTACTACTACTACTACTACAACTACAACTACTACTACTACTACTATCACTACTACTACCATTACCAATACCACTACTACTACTACTACTAATACTATAGTAGAATATGTATAGGTATGCATGTACTACCACTACCATTACTACTCCTACCACAACTACTACTACTACTACTACTTCTACTACTACTACTACTACTACTACTACTACTAATAATAATAATAATAATAATAATAATAATAATAATAATAATAATAATAATAATAATAATAATAATAATAATAATAATAATAATAATAATAATAATAATAATAATAATAATAATAATGGGATTATTACTATCATTATCATCTTTGTCATCATTATCATTGTTATTATCATTAACAGTAATAGTAGTAATAATAAATATATTTTTATCATTATTATTATAATTTAATAAAAAATCATGTTCATCATTAGTATGACTACGCATTTATTAAGCGCCGCTATCAGTCGATGGCGCTGAGCAATTGTGAGTGAAGGACTTGCTCAAGGTCACTACACAGTAACTGTCTCAGGGGAGGAGGAGGCTCGACCCCGTTCTCTCCGAGTTACAAGGCGAGCGCTCTAACCAATCGGCCACCATGTCCCACAATTTAAGTCATATCTCTAGTGAACAGCTGTTTTCAAGTTGTGCGATGGTACACCATAATGTCTGAAAACATCGACCATCAGTAATCTCTGTCTGTCACGCGAAGTTTGGCGGAAATTCTCGATCGAATATCACGCTCAGTCAGATACGACGGTGCGATATCGCTGTTGTCAGAAACATCACGTGAGAACGTTTCACGAGCTCACCGGAAAAATAACACTTGTGTCTGCTGCGAGGCAGTGATAAGATTGATAATGTCTGATCGCACATTGAAGAGGTTCCGTAATCAGTAACTGTTGTATGCGTTGTACCAAAATCGAAATTTAAGCTTTTAGGTCATTGTATGCTTCAGTGATGAAGTGTCCGTGACGTGTAGCATGTAGGCCAAACAGTGGCGTAATGTTACTACTACCACTACTGCTGCTGCTGCTGCTGCTGCTGCTGCTGCTGCTACTACTACTACTACTACTACTACTACTACTACTACTACTACTACTACTACTACTACAACTACTACAATTACTACAACTACTGCTGCTGCTGCTGCTGCGAATTCTAACACTGAACCCTAACAGCTATCTTTTACGGCAGATTCTCCGTAGTGAGGTAAGAGGCGCTTGATGTTCGTGTCCTAACGATTACGTCTTCGAGCTCTGTGTGGTTACTTCGGGTTTCGACTCTTCACGTCTTGGTTCAACTGTGGGTCATAAGACAGGGTGGGAATTGTCGGCGGGTTGGGGTGTTAAACCTCCTAGTCTTTCTTAGAACCCACACAGCTAAGGTTTCATTGCACACCCAGGGGTTCTCAGTTGTGCTAGTGTGATTTAGCATAATATGACTCTGCAGAGTCTATGACAAAGAGAAGAAATTTCCATTGTGTATCACGTATGAATTTTTGAATTTTCTCATCAAAGTAATTGATTTCTGATTCGAGTCTGGCTTGCAAAACTGCTAGCGTTGAAATCTTCTGCTTTAAAATTTCGTTGACATCAGTTTGCAAAATACGGATAAAATGCTCCCGTCTTTTTTCTACAATTCCCACACTGTCATAGGAGCGGCACATTTTACTCTTCTAAGAGGTGCCATGTAGATTCTCTGTTACAATATTACATTTACAATTACTTGTAGGCTTCCTACACAAATGCGCTCAGTTCGGTTCTCCAGTTCACCGACACAGTCCACAGTCTTTTTACGAACCCAGTCAAGACTCTGGACATGAGAGGCAACTCCCTCCAACGACCAAAGCCCGGCAAAGGGGCCATCCATATATTACGTACACAAAAATCCGGGAAAATTGGACCCCCTTCCCCCTGTTCGCAAGCGTACTTTCTTCACCACCACCCCTCTGCGTACGTACGCTTGACGCATACCCCCCCCCCGAAGACCAGCTGCAGAAAGTGTCTCAACAGCTCGACTGTCTGCACTTTAGGCCAGATTGAATGATGAGTGAAGGGCCAATATAGACAATTTATAGGTGTCTCGTTCACAGCACAGAATAACTGCACATGGCTTTTATATAATGTAATAAAATGCCATCGGAACACTATAGGACAATACAGAGTAACAAATAGGCTAATGTGGACGTCATTATTAGACATTTATTTTGTGTACGTACACATTTTGTCCCCCCTCCCCCCCGTTCGCACCCGTACGCAAAATCGCCAAAATCCGACCCCCCTCCCCCCTAAGTGCGTACGTAATATGTGGATGGCCCCAAAGGACACGTCAGGCTCTTCGATCCCTCACAGGTAAGCCGGGTCGCACGTTTCGAATTCCTACACTGGTGCGACGCATAGGCATAGGCGGGGCTATAAGCTAATGCATATTAATCAGCGCTCACGTGGCTCCAGTGAGAGAGTTCGTTGGCTATTAGTTAATTTAACAATCTATCTGAAAATGGCGGAGCATTCAATATGTGAAATTGTAAGGCATGCACTTCCTACGTTTCCCAACAATTTTTCCAACGAAATAAATAGGCCTAGTAAGCTGTCTTCGAAAGATTGCATAGCATAGTACTTCGCGCAAACCCTAAACATAAAAACGAAGTAAAACAGTGGCTAGATGAGTTTGCGAGTGTTGATGGTATTTCGTACATAGTCGAGACAACGTACACAGAAACGCCCGAAGCACGAAAAGCTTTACGTATCCGATATATTTGTCAACATTCGGATAAAAACAAGGCTTTTAAATCAGTTAGCATTCAGCGAGGAACTCGTAACATGAAGCGCAGTGAACAGAAGAAAGGTGACAACTATGTTACGAGAGGACTCGTGGCGACTCTCACTTTCACTGGTCAACATAACCATCTATTGGCAACCACAGATTCAGGTCGATACTTGCGGACGACAGCAGCCACGGAAAACATCATCACAGAAAAATTCAAGATGGTAGTGATTTAATGCTCATTTAGGCATAATATTGAGTTTTATAACTATGTAGGCCTATATATATATGAAATAATAAAATACTGCAGATATGTATTCCTATATACGTTTGTATACTTAATTGTATTTGACTTTATTATAAGAGCAAGGATATCTATACAATACAAAATATATTTAGGGCTGTTATTGGTTGTAAAATGTAATCCTCTGTGTGTAACCGTTAATTAATAAAATAAAATAGCTGAACATATTTTTCTGGAATTCTAAATATTAACCATAACTTGTGTCATTGTGATGGAAAATTAATTCACTCTAGCTTTACTTCAAAAGTTGTTGGTTATGTTGTGGTTCACCATTATTATGCTGTTTTGTAATGGAAATTGGTCTTCACAATTAATTATACTTGTAAATATGTAAATATACCGGTAAGCAAGAAGTATGCAATAAAGATTTCAACTGAACAAGACCTGAAAAGAATGTAGTTGGCTTTATCTAAATTAAGCGTTAGTTTATTGGAGTGAAACCATTCTGCTATGGATTCCAACTCAGTATTAACTATGCGGTATAGTGAATCTAATGAGACATGAGAACAAAACACATTAGAATCGTCGGCCAACAGAATAAAAAACATGCTTGGAGAAACATTAGGAAGGTCGTTGATATAGATTAGGAAGAGAAGTGGACCCAGGTTCGATCCTTGGGGACTCCATGTTTTATTTCCGGCAGGGAGATAAAACATGGGTTCTGAGAGGGTTCCATTAATACTTACAATTTGGGAGCGGCTATTCAGATAACTGGCGACCCTTTTTAATTGGTGCCTCTTATACCATATTTATTTAGCTTATTTAATAAACTGTTATGATTCACAGTGTCGAAAGCTTTAGCTAAGTCGAAGAAAATTCCTAGGGCAAATTCATTATTCTGTATGGCATTTGAAATGTTATCTTGCATACTAAGTAGTGGCATGTAGGAGGAATGCCCCGACTGAAAACCATGTTGAGAGGGAATAGTATATTTTCTTTAGTGATAAAAGTATTTTGACGCTCATACATAGGCCTAAGCTTTTCGAAAAAAATTGAAAAGAAAGGTAACACCGAGATAGGCCTGTGGTTGGAAACTTCTTCTCTAGAACCCTTCTTGAATACCGGGACAACCTTAGCAATTTTTAATACTTGAGGGAAGACACCCAAGCTAAAGGAAGAGTTAATAATTTCTGCAAGAGGAAGAGCTACACTAGGCAGAGACGGAAGGGCAATGATTGGGTCGATGTCATCGACACTTTGGCTATAAGAACAACGAAAAGAGCGGCCCAAGCTCAAAATTCTTCCGGGGAGGTTGTACTAAGACCAAAGGAGCTCGCTTGGGAAGGATTCATAAACGCCTCAAAGGAGTTGGAGGTACTAGGAATCCTATTAGCCAGGGATTGTGCAATGCCCGTGAAGTAGTTGTTAAACTTATTTGCTATTGTTTCGGAGTCTGTTATTTTTTCCCCATTTATTTTCAGAGTAGCAATATTAGAGTCCTGGGTGTCGCCCTTCCCAATAATGGTTCTTAACAGAGACCAGTTTTTTTTAGGTTATTGCTATTTATACAGAACTCGGCTGCGTAATATTTCTTTTCAGCTTGTATTCGGAGTGCTTTGAATTTATTTCTAAATTGCATTTTATTAATTTCGTTTGGGCTTTTTCGATATTTCAAATACAGTAATTCTTTTTTTTCTGCAGGATTTGAGGAGACCTGGAGTCATCCATGGTTTCTTGGGGGCTGTCTTAGATCTAGAATTAGTTGTAATTACCGGGAAGGATTCGTCATAGGCTCTATTGTACATGAGTAAGGATAACTCACAGGCCTTGTTCGTATTCTGTTCAGCACAGGCTTCAAGTACCGGAGACCAGTTGAGGAGGGCAACAGACTGCAGGAATTCAGTTTTCCTTTCAGCTGTAATGAACCTATGGCTCTCAGAAGGAAGTCTTTTGGATCAAATGTTGGCATGCTGTTATAGTAATAATTAAATAGGGTTGCCACCTCTCCCGGATTGGGCGGGAGTCTACCGTATTTCGATGTGATCTCCCGTCTCCGGGAATTAATTTGAAAACCTTTGAAATATCCCGGAATGCTGAAAAGTCCTATTCCCTAGGACAACTGTACAATGCGTCACTGCTCGACATCGAGTCAGAGACTCGGAGTCTGAATGTCTGATCGAGATTGTATTTTTTAACTTTCAGCGGACACTTTTCAAATTCAAATTATATATCTGTGTATTTTTCTAACTTTCTGCGGACACTTTTCAATTGAGATATCTATGTTTATGACTGCGCGTGCAGTGTGCGCGTGAAGTTCGCCGTGAATGGTTAGCCCGTTGTTATACTATAAGGAAAATAGCGTCGCAACTCGCAATGTCGAATTCAAATTCTGACTCTGAGTCTGAGTCTAATCCAGAAAATGTGTAGTTAAAAAGAAAAAAAGTATTACTGTTCATTCAACGATGAGTTTTATGACTTCTTGATTAAGAAACCCAGATTGTTGGCTGCTGCAAGATCTGATGCGAAATATACTTTTAAGCACAAGTAGTCTTCATCACTATACCACAGCACTATGGACTAAATTGAAAACAATTAAATAATTAGTTGATAGCTGTTTCTTGTGTTTACCTAATGTCTAAAACAAAATGCTTTAAAACTATACTTAGATTCTGTTCTATCAGTGCAATTGCAAATGTTAAAAAATTTCTTGAATCTCCCGGATTCGTATCCGTAGGAGATGGCAACCCTAGTAATAAGTTGTTTATTCAAAAGATACGGTCTTGCCCTACTTGACGTCTGGCCTTTGAACCCTCTGGTCTTTGAACCATCTGGTCTTTGAACATTCTGTCCTTTGAACAATCTGGCATTTGAATAATCTAGCCTTTGAACCATATAGTTATCCCTCTGAGGCGCGAGCTATAAGTCAGAACTAGTTGTTTATAACAGGAACAGAACACAGATCGCTGATGAGACTATTTTATTCGGTGAAATCGATTGCTTATTTCAGCCACAGACCATTTTAAATTACCATCCATTCATTTAGGCCTACTCATGTCACATTTCGATGACCGGAAAATACAATAAGCAATTAGAATTCTACAGTGTCGACATCTTTAATGCAGCAAAATTATTGAATTTCGATTTCATTACAGAACGTAAATGTTGACGTTTCGTTAAGTGTTTTTAATTTAGTGTTTTTATCGTAAGGTGTTCTATCTGGAACGGCTATAACTCATCAATATCCGGCAGTGATGTGGTAGAGCGGAAAGTAACAGCTTTAAAGAATTACATTAAGGTAGTCAATGTGCACTTGTGACATTGCTTTTCGATGAGTAAAACAGAGTGTGTATAGGTAAGTGTGCATAAATGTACGTGACGTTTTATGGAGCGCATTTCTTCGAAAGTTTCTCAGAAACGGTGCGGACGTGGCTTTCTGATATTTAATAAACAAAAATATTTATTATCCTAATAAACGGTGAGAATGTAACTTGGACCAAGTTATCAGATATTTTATGATTGCTCACAGGAAGACTGTTTCAAAGGAGTATCGATACAAGTCCCAACTGGGAATGTGCAATACTGATCTGAATTTCAGATAAGACTTCAAACCGCGCCTCATATTCACATTTCCCTGTGAATCTGTAGGTGAGAACAATTTCACAAAATTTACTACTACTACTACTACTACTACTACTACTACTACTACTACTACTACTACTACTACTACTACTACTACTACTACTACTACTACTACTACTACTACTACTACTAATAATAATAATAATAATAATAATAATAATAATAATAATAATAATAATAATAAATGGTTATGTGTTGTGCTTTTGCTCAACCGGAATTTCAACCATTAGATATAGCCGTTCCACCTGCGCTTTTGTTGTCTATGGGCATTTCATGGAGCATTTCTTCCACCCGATGGAGATATGATACCCTCCAGGCATGGAGGATCATATGTGCATTCGGCTGAATAAAGATAAATAAAGATCATAAAGATAGTAATCATCTCTAGTCAACGGCGTTGGATCGTAGTCGATGTCTGTGCTGAAGCGAACGGCCCCTGGGATGATACTCATGTTACAGTTGACCAAACGTATACCAAGCGGGAGGTGTAGTGGGAATCCGATCGCTCCCATGTAGTTGACCTGCGGAAGTAAGACCCAATCCACCATCAGTTGCAGAAAGAATTGGAAGCGAGGCAAGTACGAGGCGAACTCTTCCGGAGATCCATTGTCCGTGATCGTTATGTTGGGGGCAAAGACTTCACCGGTCACTCTGTCTCTGGATAAGACCACTTTTTTCGATATGGACATCGAAATGGAAAGTTTCGCCACAAGCACTTCTGATCCGTCCACACTTGGAATGACAATGTTCATGTTGAATTCTCCATGAGATCTTTGAAATCCATCGTAGAAGGTCACGAATGGTCGGGTCGTGGCTCTGATTATGAATTTGACGTAAGCGTTCGGGTACATCTCGGAAATTTTTGGGAAAATGGTTCCGAAGCATACTGCATCCTCACACGTGGTGTCAAAAACATGGCGGTAGTTCCACGGTAGAAAATCCTTTGTGATATTGACTGCGAGCCAGCCTGTTTTGAACAAGACAGCTAACAGTGTATTCGGGAAGTATTCGGATATGTAGACGGCTACCATAGAAGAATCTGGAGGCGGGAGGTCAAGGTCAGGCGGTTGAAATCCTACCTCGTCGTCACCTGTTCGAAATTTTCCACTGTAGGCTGCCTCCATGTAGTCAGGTTCCCAGATGAGTTCTTTTACCAAGGTGTCGTCCAAAAAGAATCCAAATAAAGACAGAAGTCCCTTGTTCAACCAGTCTATACCGTCAGGTATCACTCGAGCAGCGACACGAGCCATATTGCACAACGCAATACTTAAAGTTTCATTCACTCTGTCTTGTAAATAGCCGATAAACTCACTGTTGAACAAATGTTTAAATTTCTGGGAATTATCTAGTTCCCAGTTTTCAATAACTTCGCTTTCAATCACAAAGACGTCAACGGAACACTTGGTCATTGAAATGAGCAGCCCTCCGTCCTTTCCTCTGCGCAGAGTAAACTCAGCCGCAAATGACAAAGAAACATGAACGGTAGCATTGCCCTTCACGTGTGCGCTTCCAACGTCATCGGTCTTCTTGAGTTCAAAGTTTAAATCAACATCGAATGCGGCTTTATCTAACTTCCATGCAAAGCCACTACCACGAATAAATGTCACGTTCGACACCGGATGAATGTAGTTGTAGACGGTGAAGTTCTGCAGAGAACAACTGTCGGCTATACAGTTCTCTGTGGGATTCATACGACTCAAACTGTCGCGAATGTAGTCGGGCAGGAAGCACTTTGCTGCAAAATCACTAATGAAGTTCAGAAATGACGGCTTTACTCGCATAACTATTCCCGGTATCTTATCGCCAGGACTTAAAGCGGAACAGAAGCTGAACCACCACAAACCGAGCAAGACAGCGCGAACAAACATTTCTAAACGTTTCTCGAGCACTATGTCCACAAATCTGCTGTATGTTCTCAATTCCACAACTGCGAATCACACCAATTTGTGAACGCTGGCTGGTATTTATATACTATGTCTCTTCCTGCAGCAGATGTGTTGAACGTGTTTGAAGGCAACCGATTGTTAGTTTTGCAACGGATGCAAAACAGGTATGCACTCGTATATTGAAGACTTTAATTAAGCAAAATAATTGAAGTTGGTAATTGTGTTTTAATGTCTGTTAACAGAGAGATTCATTTTAGACGGCGCAGTCCTCGTCGGAGTCGATTTCACGTATGAGAAGTTTAATTTTCAAGTACACGAGTATTGATTGAACATTTGCAATTCATCTGATAAAATCTTATTATTGACAAAATTGCACCAGAGTCTCCGTTTGTAGACTGCGTCCCATTATAAACTAATTAGTCGCACGAAGACGAGAAATTACTTTTTGAAAGCTGTTTCTAACGAACTACTATCAATCACTCGTTTCTTTTTTTTAAACTGCGCCTCTGTGTAGGCTCCTGCTGGGACACCATAACCAATTAAGCACGAAATGAAGAGCGAAGACTACAGCTACAATTTTAGGACACATCTAACCCACATGTTAATGTTCCTATCTGGGGTTCATAATATATTTTGCACCATATTGGACCATCATGTGTAGGATAAAGGAGCGATCAATTTGGATGAAATTCTGATGAGTAGTGCTTTAGAAGTATAACGCTTCTTCCTTTGGAAATCGCCCGACACTAATGGCGTGTCACTCACGGACAGCTGTAGGCCTACACAATCATAGTCCAACCTGTGGCTACAGATGTCAGCTATCGATTGAGCGCCATGGGAATTTTTATAGTTTATCTTTTGATTTTGCGACGGAATTCTAAATGTAAATTTGCAGGAAATTTTTTAAGTAGACCAGCGTGAATCAACGGGGTAACACTCGCGAACTGCACTTGGAGAGATTTTATTTAAAAATAGTCAATGTTGCATTTTCAATTACAAATTTATACGACAAATTTCTACATTATTTTAACCAAAAAAACGAACAGACGAGAGGAGTTTTTGTATCTTAAATTTTCTTTAAATCTCTTTCTGGCTTTCTGTGGCCTAGGCCTACGGTAATCTTCCTGAACATAATCCTCCGTACATAATCCCATGGACAAAATGCGTCCGATTATGGGTAGGACATAATCTGAATAATTATTATTATCCCGAATAATATCCCTCCGCTGTGCAATTAGTCTGTTTCTACGCTTAATTGATAAACCCTAATTCAGCGGTTCTCAACCTTTTGAGACTCAAGGACCACTTTTAAACTTTGTGTTTAAGTCGCGGACCACCACTAAAAATTGTGCCACAAACAAATTAATATTTTTGCCATGAATCCGCATATTATTAGTTTAATGGTGCCATTTAGCCGATTCTAGCGATTGAAATTTTTTTTAAATTAAAAATTGACAAAATTTGTCTGTTTCCATGTTTTTAATTATAAAAAAATATAAATTGTAGGCCTTGCTCACGGACCACCAGGCAGATGGCCGCGGACCACCAGTGGTCCGCGGACCACAGGTTGAGAACCGCTGCCCTAATTGACCTGTTTTTGTTCGTATTGTCAGGATGTTTACGTCGTAAAGGTATAGACTAGAGACTTGTGAATATCATTCAGGTGTAAACTTAAGACTTGTTAGTGTTATTCAGTTCTAGTCACCCTTCGCTGTGGGTGCTCACAGAGTCGCTGCAGCAGGATGAAGACATGGTCAACACGGCGATATTGCAGGATTCGCGAGGTCAGCTGCCCAAAACGCAGGTCGAGCGCTGCGCCAAGCAACTACAAGCCCATTTGAGGCAGCTGTGCCAAGATCGGCGAGATGGAAGGAAATAGGGCCTACATAGAAGAAACGCTGCACGGACTTGGACGCAACATTCGCTTTATAGCTTTGAGACAAATACTTGGGACGACTGTAGTATAATGAACTTTTGTACTATAAGGCTAATTGCTAGAATTAAACAAATTGTAAATATATTCTTCTTATTAAATAAATTGAAAATATATTCTTATTAATCAAGTAGGCCTATTGTTACAGATTTTATTTGATATCATGTATAATCTTATCAAACTCAACTGGCTGAGGTTGAGGTGATTATATCCTAACCTGTGGGGAGTTATGTCCTATAGGATGGGGGTTCTGTCCGAAGGGATTATGTGCAGGGGGATTATGTCCAGGGGGATTATGTCCAGGGGGATTATGTCCAGGGGAATTATGTCCGCACACCTAAAATTTCTATCGTCTTTAATCGGGAGTTTAAAGTTATTTGGTCTTGGTAGCAGATTATATAGTTGTTTAGTAGTTGGAGGAAATAGGGAACACAGCACATGGAATGGGTTCTGTTTCACAGCGTCAGAAAGCCGCTTTCCCCTTCTTTACAAGTGTGGTCATCAATGGCAATTCTCAATCAAGAAATCTTATGCGCTTCATCGTTCCTATAATGCAGTCAGTTTTGGCACGATCGTCAGACGCGGCAAATCCCCCACCAGGCTGGGAAAGCACACAACAGCCTGGCGACTGTCGTGGCCCTCGTAGCTTCATGTAATGAGGTATTAGGTAAACCATGCTGTCTAAGAATTTTGAGTGCCTATCAAGAGCCAGAGCATGTCCTAACAATGTCATCAATATGACATGTAACTTTTAGATATTTGGCAATGATAAAATGACTTATATGCAGGGCTGTAGTCGAGGGTATACGCGGGCATACAGCGTGTACTCGCCTCTAGAGACCGTATACTTACCTCACAAAATATTTGTTCTCACCTCTCATTTGTTTCGCAAAAATAACCGGTAGCGTGTACTCGCCTCTTATTTTACCACAACAGCCTTGTATATATAGCGCCAATGTTAATGATTACGACAATGATGATTATAATGATATTGATAGTAGTATTAATGCTACTACTACTAATAATAATTGTAACTATGAAAGCGGTGATGATGTCCACGATTATGACGAAGCTCGGTGATTGTTTCGAGTGTTGAGGGCTCAAATGAAGGCCTTCCTCAGAGAAAACAATAAAGGGCATTGTGTGTTCTCGGTACGAAATGTATGGGTACGGTATAGTCAAGCCGAAAAATGGACAGTGCATTAAGTACCCCTAGTATCACCAAAAATTACACCTATACCTAAGAATCAGGACAAGATTTCTTGAAGAGGAATGTATAGCAGAGTTGCCGATTGCTTGGAGAGCTCGTCTTGTAACACGAAGAGTACGGGTTCAAACTTCCTCCTCTGAGTCGTTTACTGTGCATGGATCCCGAACAAGTCCTTCACTCAGCATGCTCAACGCCATCGATTGATGCTTAATCATTAGACATTGACGCTTAATAAATTCCTGATGATTTTAACAATAGCATAAATAGCGTAATTTTTTTTATGACGTAACCGTTTCAAACTGACCAATGGCGTGGAAGAGATCAATCAGGAAAGACATAAAACATCGAGAATTCTTTCTGTTAGAAAAAAAACAAAGCAACAGAACTTAAAAATAGAAACTTAGAGCATGAAAAAAATTGACCAATGGCGTGGAAGACATCAATCAGGAAAGACATAAAACATCTAGAATTCTGTCTGTTGTAAAAAAAACAAAGCAACAGAACTTAAAAATAGGAACTTAGAGCATGAAAAAAACTGACCAATGGCGTGGAAGACATCAATCAGGAAAGACATAAAACATCGAGAATTCTGTCTGTTAGAAAAAAACAAAGCAACAGAACTTTAAAATAGGAACTTAGAGCATGAAAAAACTGTCTTCGTTTATTGAAATCCTAAATCGCAGACCGCATTATGGCACAGAATAATGTACAGTTAAATATAATTATGAATGTTGAATGAGTTAGTTATTTATCGGTCGAACAGAATGCAGGATATATAATTCTACCGTCTGTAATCAGGAGTTTTAAGTCATATTGTCTTGGTCGTAGATTACATGGCTGCTCAGTAGTTGACGGAAATAGGCAACACAGCACATGGAATGGGTTCTGTTTGATCGCGTGAATAAAGCCGCTCTTCCCTGTCTTTTCAAGTGTTGTCATCGATGGCGATTCTAAGAAATCCTACTCGCTGCATCCTTCTTATAATGCAGTCAATTTTGGCACGATCTTCAGACGCAACAAACCCTCACCAGGCTGGGGAAGCATACAACAGCCTGGCGACTGTTGTGACCCTCGCAGCTTCGCGTAATGAGGTATTAGGTAAACCATGCTGTCTAAGAATTTTGAGTGCCTGTCAAGAGCCAGAGCATGTCCTAAAAATGTCATCAATATGACACGTATCTTTTAGGTAATTGCCAATGATAAAACGATTTATATACAGGGCTGTAGACGCGGGTATACGCGGGCATACAGAATGTACTCACCTCTGGAGACCGTAAGCTCACCTCACAAAAAATTTGTACTCACCTCTAACTTGTTTTGGGAAACTAACCGGTAACATTTACTCACCTCTAATTTTACCACTACAGCCTTGTTCATATAGCGCCGATGTTAATGATTACGATAATGATGATAACGATAATAGCATTAATGCTACTACTAATAATAATTATAACAACGAAGGTGGTGATGGTGACCGCGATTATGACGATGCTCGGCGATTGTTTCGAGTCAAAGGCCTTCCTCTGAGAAAACAATAAAGGGCATTGTTTCTTCTCGGTACGAAATGTGGAGGTACGGTAACCTCAAGCCAAAAAAAGTGGGCATAAATGATTAAGTACCATTTGCACCCCAAAAATTACACCATTACCTAAGAATCAGGACAGGATTTCTTGAAGAGGAATGTATAGCAGAGTTGCCGATTGGTTAGAGCGCACGTCTTGTAACGCGACGAGTAGGGGTTCGAACTTCCTCCTGTGAACTGCTTACTGTGCATGGATCCCGAACAAGTTCTTCACATAGCATGCTCAGCGCCATCGATTGATGCTTATTCACTAGACAGTGGCGCTTAATAAATACGTAACAATAATTATTTTAACAATACCATTGGACGAAAATTTTATGATGACGTAGAACAGACTGTGACGTACCGTTTCAAGCTGACCAATGGCGTGGAAGAGATCTCTCTGGAAAGACATAAAACAACGAGAATTCTTTCTGTTAGACCAAACAAAGCAACATAACTTAAAGATAGAAACTTACAGAAGGAAAATTACTGTCTTGTAGGAAGGTTTCCTTTCTAGTCTGCACCATATCAATATCTGATGAAAATAATTTTGGGATTGGAGTCACCGCTTCTAGTGGTTGGGTGACACAGGTATGAGCGAGAATGGGGCTCTTACCATTACCACGGCATTCCATTGAATTGATCGGAACTGGAGTCACCACCTGCAGTGGTTGGGTGACACAGGTACGGGCGAGGATGGTGCTCTTACCATTACCACCGCATTCGATTGGAGTCATTGGAATTGGGGTCACCACTTCTAGTGGTTGGGTGACACAGGTTTGAGCGAGGATGGAGCTCTTACCATTACCATGGCATTCCACTGAAGTCCTTGGAATTGGAGTCACCACGCGTAGTGGTTGGGTGACACAGGTATGAGCGAGTATGGGGCTCTTACCATTACCACGGCATTCCATTGAATTGATCGGAACTGGAGTCACCACCTGCAGTGGTTGGGTGACACAGGTACGGGCGAGGATGGTGCTCTTACCATTACCACCGCATTCGATTGGAGTCATTGGAATTGGGGTCACCACTTCTAGTGGTTGGGTGACACAGGTTTGAGCGAGGATGGAGCTCTTACCATTACCATGGCATTCCACTGAAGTCCTTGGAATTGGAGTCACCACGCGTAGTGGTTGGGTGACACAGGTATGAGCGAGTATGGGGCTCTTACCATTACCACGGCATTCCATTGAATTGATCGGAACTGGAGTCACCACCTGCAGTGGTTGGGTGACACAGGTACGGGCGAGGATGGTGCTCTTACCATTACCACCGCATTCGATTGGAGTCATTGGAATTGGGGTCACCACTTCTAGTGGTTGGGTGACACAGGTTTGAGCGAGGATGGAGCTCAACCATCAACACGGCATTCGATTTTGCCTAAAGATACACATTCACACGTGCCAAGAAGAAAAGAGACAGGATATTCTCAATTGCTACCAGAATGATTGTAGTTCTAGTGTCTATTGGAGTCATAGCAATCGAGGGTTCAATCTGGTCATCTGCTGTACTCATCTCTATCCGCAAGTTGCATTCTCTGGAAGAAAAACCGATAATGGTCAGATCATCGATTTGGGTTAATTTAATCATGCACCCGCAGTGATCACTATAGGCACACCGATGTGGTATTTTCCAGGTCATCAAGGATTTGTTTCACCCGCCAAAACCAAAAGGAAAGGTGGCTGCCAACAGACCAGAGGGGCCAACCACCCTGTTTATCTCAGTCCTCCCTATCTGTATATCTATTGCCTATGATAGAAATACTTCAACATCCCATGAACACAAGTGGCTTCTATGCTTAAAAAAAGGATTTCCTAAAACAATATGGAAACTGCTGCTACTACTATCACTACAGCAGCAGCTGTTGCTACTAATACTACTGCTACTACAACGATGACGACTACGACTACCATCACCACCACCAATACTACCATTGCCACCACTACCACTATCAACACCACCCACAACTCTACCACTACTACCTGCACCACAACCACAATACTACGACAACGACTACTAGCACCGCCTCACTACAACCACAACAGCAGCAGCTTCTGTTGCTATTACTACTGTTACTACTACTACTGCTACTACTGCTACTACTGCTACTACTGCTGCTACTACTACTACAACTGCTGCTGCTGCTGCTACTAATGTTATTGCTGCTATTACTGCTGCTGCTGCTGCTGTTACTATACTGCTAGCGTCTTAGTAGGTTTTCAAGAGCTCTATGTAAAAGCCGGATAATACATAGGGCCTACATAGAAACTTGCATACATATATAAGCTGACCGTGAGGCAACCACTAGTATGAAGTGGTAGCGACTTCATTTCTCAGCCTCAGCAAATGAGAGCGGGTGTCCAATCCTCGCCTCGCCCCCTTTTCTACTCACCCTCAGTGTACGGTCAGTGTATTCATTGTAGTTGAGATGGCTAAGAGGCACAGCTGGAGTAGAAATTTCGAACCAAATTTCTGAGCCGGTTGGGATTTGAACCCCCAACTTCTCGATTGATTGATTGACAGTCAATCACGCTAACCACTGCACTGTCGAGCATCCATGCTTATAGAAAGTCAATATGATGTCTAGCCATATCTTTTTTATAAGAAATTGACTAACATTGCCGGGTATAAGAGATACGCAAAAGCTACAGTGCAGACGTTTATGCTAAAAATGTTTATAGTGGCATTAAAAAAAAATTCTGACTTATTTCAATTAGTAATATTATACGTTTAAACCAGTAAAACTTGATTTAAAAAATTGCCGAAATTTTAGCTAAAATCTGTAAGGGGTTACTTTTTTTGCCCACCCTGTATGAGGTCCTAAGCCGAAGAATTTTGAATGGAAAACAGGACTACATCCGGAATTCATGAAATGCTACACCAATTCAATCTTATTGCATGTTAATGCACTGTATAATACATCATACGGATGTACTATAACGTCACATTTTATGAATTAATGTTTTTTTACAGAAGGGTTAATTTACTCCTCTGCAGATTGTGTAATCAATTTGGTATTTGAGTATGTATGTATATGGTATGGTGTGTGGACATGTGCTAATCTGTATGCATCTATGTATGTTTGTTTAAGTGTTTGTATGCGTGTTGTGTGTATGTATGTGAGAGTGCATGTATGTTGTTGACACGCATGCATATATGTAGGGCTATGAAAAGGTATGAGTGCTTTCAGGTGTATAAGTAGGTTGTATCGCTTGGGTACAAATGGGTATAAGTATGCATATATGCGTGTGGGCTAATTTTGCATGAAAGTATGTATTTAGGTGACTGCTCATGAATAAGCTGAGGTTTTCTCTAAAAGTTTAATCCACGGAATTATTATAAATGTTCACTTGATTGATCACAGGTTATGTTATCTTGGCGTTAGTTAAGTTCTTGTTCTGAACAGTGAAAACAGTGTACAACGATAATTATACTTACTTGCTTTAATTAAGTACTGAGTTAAGAATGATGGATGATTGACTGCTTTCCACTTACTGTACTACTACCCAGGTGGCCCTTGTAGCGGGGTCATTTGACCCTTTTGGGCCTCCTGTGTAGCCAAACTTTGGAATATAATAATAATTCATGTTTCTGCTTTAACTGTAAAAGTTTGGTTACCAAATAAACAAGTGTCAAGTGTCAAGCTAGACAACCTGCTACGGGTTACATGGGTCAAAACTAATTTAAAAATTTATAATGCCAAAGTTCAATATTATTGTTTAGCGTATATCAGCCACTCAAATTCTACTCCGAATAAGGCCTGGAAACTCGAAAGTCGGTGCTTAAGAAGCCAATATAAATGCATATCAAAGAAATACCACTGAGCCACCACGTGGGGCGTGGTGGCTCAGTGGTAAGTTCGGCGCCTTGTGACCTGAGGGTTGCAGGTTCGAATCCCACTCTAGCCGCTGCGTATGGACCTTGGGCAAGTCCTTCACTCGCAATTGCTCGTGGCGCTTCGGCGTGAAAATTCCGGCACAGTATCAAATGCTGTAGTCGGGAGCGCCTCTGAGTAGTAGTTGACTTCGAGAGGCACTATAGAAATATCCGGAATAAAAAAAATAAAGATCTCTTAAGTAAATTTTAGATATTGATATTAAACAAATGATCGACCACTGATCAAGTAAGTAGCCTTTATTTACTTCTGACAAGCTCACATGCATTGCATGTATAGTTGTAAACACTGATTGCCTACATTTTGAAAATAAACTATAACAGGAGCAGATCATAAGTCACAGATGCAAAACTAAATAAAATTAAAGATACACCCATTAACAAAGCTGTTTTTAAACTATTTAGATATAACAAGAGGCAGCATGAAAGTATGTCCTCTCTTGCGAAGTGATTACTTGTCCTTGCTGTTGTCACTGAAATAAGAAAGACTGCGTATGTTCTCTAAGTGGTAACGCTGACTATAGTAGTTCGTGTAGTGTTTTAAACCTTATTCTTTGTAGGCGACATTAGTTTCGACAAGAATGAATCCGTCTCGCAGACCCAGTTGAGGACGATTGAAGTTGATATCCCTTAACTTAGGCAGCTGAAATCCGGTGGCCGCCACACGGTTGAGCTGAGGAACAATTCGAGCCTGGCTGTAAATTTGGATCAAGCTGCTGAGATAACTTAACATACCTTCCGGAATCGTTCGACTGGTATCCGACAGTAAGACAGTAGTGTTGACAATGGCCAGGCTGGCATTGATAACCTGTCCGACGACTTTGTCGTTTTCAATCGAAGCCGAGCCATGCACGACTCCTCTGAACAGGACAATAACTAGGTCAATATGGCGTCCATCTTGCCCAATCACCGCGACCTTCATCTGAGCTTCCAATTGGATCTGAACTGTTCCGTGTGAAATTTTTACCGTCGGAGGTCGAACTACACTCGTAATCAGCTCGGCTGAACTTTCCGGATAGCTGGCAGCAACATTTCGGAAGATTTTTCCCAGGCAGATAAACGTGCAGCTCATGTCGAGAACGTTCCTCGAACCCTCTGGCAAATCGGTCTTGGTGAGCGTGTAAGAAAGCTGGCCGTGTTTATGCATGACGTAGGCAAGTGAGTTGATGACGTAATCAGATATGTAGATGGATACCATCGACGATGAGTGACGTTGAATCGGAGACGGTGTAAATGGAGGTACTTGTGGGTCTCCAATCCAGCGAAACTGCCCTCTGTGGAAGGACTCAACGTAGTTATTGCCGTAGCCCGGGTTCTGCACGAGGCTGTAGTCCAGTAGGAACGTATTGAGGATCCGAAACTCTGTCTGTAGGTTTGCCAGTTCCCTTGTTCCATCCGTTTCGATTGTGCGCTTAACTGCTTTACACAGCGCCTCGGAAATTTCATTCCTGACCCTGCCTTCGACGAACTTGTAAAGGAGGTTGTACAGCCAGCTGACGAGGCTCCCGCTGAACTTCGCGCGGGCTCGGCCAACCGAAGCTGAACACCCAAGCATGCTAATCGTCGGTTGCCCGTTGGTGGCTAAACCAAGGGATACACCAATATCAATGGAGACGCTGGACAGCGAGATTGTGAAACTTCCGCTATCGCTGAACGAGAAGAGACGGCGTTTGTAGCGATATCTCCAGTTACCTCCGACGGAGACATCCGCGTTGCGTAAGAACCAGTTCACTCCGACGCCAGGGTTGACAGTTACGGTTGATCCAGGCGGGTGGAAGTCTTTCACATGCAGGTTTGTCAAGGAGTAGCTCGTTTTTCCGGAACTGCCGCTTGCGTCCGGGATATTCGCACCATTCTTGACGTGTTCGGATAGAAGTCGGATGGCTCGCTGAGCAGTGTAGTCAAGTGCTGACTGCGAGAGTCGGACCACGACGCCAGGATTCGCTTGCGTTTTGCTCAGCGCTGACAGGAAGCAGCACAACACGAGAAGGATAATACGCGATGGCGACATTTTCAATTTTTTTATTCCACCTAAAGATAAAAAACGAGTAAAGAGGAAATGGAAGGAATACTGTTAGTCTTTCATAATTGTTCGTAAAATTTTACGTCAGGGTTAGAGTTAGGGTTAGGGTTAGGGTTAGACCAAACCCTCTTGGAAATGGATTCAAACACGCTGTATGGGCTAATGGACAAGTTTGGCCGCATGACTCACTACGATCCGACTTTCGCACAAAATAAGTGCCTTAAATCGACAAATAAAACACTGTTGTTCTCGCCACTATATTTTTTAGCGAGAACAACGGCAGACATCAACTGAGTGATGTCAAAGAAAACCCACTATCATCTGTCGCTAAAGAGTTTCCTTCAAAACGCACAACATTAAATGATTACGTTCCACAGCGAATGTATGGCTATCGCTAGACATCTGATTTCTTAGCGTTGT
>OY744611.1:53349609-53364609 GCA_963556255.1 Allolobophora icterica | reverse complement strand
GGGGACTTTCGAGAAAGCAACTTTTTGTTCCAACGCCTTGCGCTTCCCTTCTTCTCTTCTTTCTTCTCTTCCGTCAGTGATCTGACGATGAGGCCTTTACGAAACTTCTCCAAAGTTCTCTATTCTTGATTGTCTCGCCGATTCCGGCTAATTCGGTGCCTTTCTCCCATAAGTCCTCCTTGATGTTGTCCATCCAGGTCTTCCTCTGCCCTCCTCTACTTCTCTTCCCCTCCACATGTCCGTGTAATGCAGCATTTGGTAGCCTCTTTTCTCCCATCCTGCTTACATGGCCAAACCACCTGAGTCTCCTCTTCCCGATCTTTTCCACTATTGTTTCTTCTACTCCCAGCTCTTCTCTTTTTTCTCATTTCTGATCTTCTCTCTTCTGCTTCTGCCTATGATTCTTCTTAGCCAGCCCATCTCCGCCACCAGCAGTCTTCGTTCGTCCTCCTTCCTCAAGCACCAGCTTGCGCTTGCGCTTACAATCCAACGTTTCAACATAGTGGTGTTTAGGGGTACTTTCACTAACTTAGACCTAGACGAATAGGGCCAATCCAGACAATTCCACACTTTAAATAATGTTGAAGTCCCTGAGGGCTCCTTTTTTATTTCGGGGAAATAATAATAATAATGCAAAAAATACAGATACTAAAGTGTATATTTAACATCCTAAAATTTGCAATGCGTCTTACTAACAAACAGTTGTGGTAATATCTTCCAGTTGGTTACTGCTACATGTAGATGTGTAGTGGTTGTTATATCTAGACTTTATCTAAGTTAGTATTTTATTAGCGTCAGTAAATGCTAATCAAATTAATTACTAAACAAATTGACTGGGTCCGCTAGATCTAAAGTCATATGGGGGCTAAACTACGAAATTCTTGACAGTTCGGTATATTGTGAGACACGTCGCCTATTAACGCAGAGAGTATGCGTTCCAGCCTTTCCTGAGACGGTTACGCGAATCGTTACACGACCGTAACGGTCGCGTAACGGAACCGTAACGCCTATTAAATAATACAGTCGCTTCACAAGGACGTCGATAAAACAGACCCGAGAGGGGAAACGATATTGACGTCTTGATATGGTCAATCAGGCGAGTATTAGCTCGTAAGTGCCGTGTTGAAGATGCATCAGATATGCGAATCGTCCGCGAAACTGCGCAACGCCCAGTTTGAAGTGTGTGTGTTTGAAATGCCGAAGTAAACAAACAACTCCTTGTTCTGAATTAGATTGTCTCTCGTCCTATGGACCGAGACTTGTAACGCATTAGTCAAGTGCGCCCCATTCAAGAAGCATTAATATTCCTGCGCAAATTTCTTCAAAGTCAGCCAGCATTGGAGGGTGCTTACGGATCAGCATAAGGGCCTTCGATGGACCGTTGGAATGCGCGATTGAGACCGAGGCAAGGTCGGCCCCACCGGTCCTTACAATCTGATCGGCGTGTACCTGAATGTTGAAGTACGATGAGCGTGGGGCCAACGCGAATAATTATGGCTCCCATCGCGATTGCATTCAAGTTGACTTCGAGGCTAATCTTGAAAGAATTTTGATATATGAAGAATTGAAGATTCTACGTGTAACATCGTATGAAAATAATATTTCGCTATATATACTAACACCATCTACACACACACACACACACACACACACACACACACACACACACACACACACACACACACACACACACACACACACACACACACACACACACACACACACACACACACACACACACACACACACACACACACACACACACACACACACACACACACACACACACACACACACACACACACACACACACACACACACACACACACACACACACACACACACACACACACACACACACACACACACACACACACACACACACACACACACACACACACACACACACACACACACACACACACACACACACACACACACACACACACACACACACACACACACACACATATATATATATATATATATATATATATATATATATATATATATATATATATATATATTAGGGTGGTCCTTATTTTTGAAAGTCTGATTTCACAATGAGGCACCCTGTGCTTTTGTTTCTACTGATGAAGAAAAAATTCAGAAAAAATTTGAAGAGGATCTGACAATATTTAGAGGTTGCTACCAGATGCTAAAGTTTAAGCCTATGCCACGAGGAATTCATTTAGACTAGCCATTGCAATTTTCTTAATTGAACTGATGTTAGCAGGTGAGAAAATTGCAAAGTGACATACAGTTGTGTGTGTAATTCATTATTTAACACTATAAATCATTTCTAGCAATTAGTATGCCCTAATAGTACTCATGTTTATTTATTTATTTATTTATTTGATAAACAAACGTATAAATAAATTATTTATTTTTTCAAACTCAGTGGTCTTTTAGTGTTTTCTTTGACTAACAAAGTATGGAGTATACTTTTTAAGAAACCCAATATGAAACAGAATGGTTGCCAAATGCATTATGGAAAAGATGTCAATAAGTAAGCAAGCAGTAAGTACTTATTAATCAAATTATAGTTATATCATTGTGTTGGAGCATAGGCTGGACAAGGATATGTTGTGGCGTGCATGTCGCCATCACATACTAAAAATAATGTTGGAGGCAGTGGTCATGCTTTCTCTTGGCCCATCCCAAGGTCCAGACATAATGATTATCAGAGATTCCAGAGAAACTGGCGACTTATAGACCGATCAAAATAGAACACAGTGACATCCGATGAGTTTTTACAAGAAGCAGTTTCCTGTCACAAACTTTTGGAGCTGACCATCACTTTCTTCAGCGGCGTTTATTCCAGGGGCATATCATTCAGAGCACCAGCTGGGCTGCATAGAACAAAGTGGATGGCCAAGAGTATTTATAGTCTTAAGATTTGGATGTTCAAGAGACAGTTCAAGTTGACAAGAAGAGAAGAAAAGGGGATAGCTGACATCTGCTTGTTCACAGTAATGCCGTATGTCAAAGTCTGGTTTCAAGCATCATATGCACCATTGGCTCCTCGAATAGACCTGGAGCTCTTGAAGGACATTGACAGATTGATAAACAAGGAGAAAATTGTGCAGATGCAGAGGTTGCAATGAAGAAATTTCCGGGTCACTTCTGGTATGTGTCGGAGGAATTGGAGACTTTTGCGTTCTTTGATGATGGGGTCTCCATTGATTTATCAAGCGCCATATGGCTGCTCCTCTGGACAAAACTGGCATCGAACATCCACTAAAGAGAATACCAGGTAACCTCTGATCAGCTGGAAGCAACTGGAAAATTTTATCACGGAAAACACTAGAAGATTCTTCAGCATTACATGCATTCCAGCAAGTTTCATCCAACAAGATGTTGATACTTGGCCAAAAAAACGATGAGAACTACAAGTTAGCCAAGGCCACTGCCACCTCAGTAAGAGATGTGAAATACATAGCAGAGCGTGGAGTGGCACTCATGGACGAGTATAACAAGCTTCAAACAAATAATGAGGATCATAAGCAGTTTCTGGAATATCGTCACAGATATCCAGACAGGAACAAAGACACTGATTCATTAATACATTAAGTATTAACTGGAACTAAACATTTTAATGTTCACTTGTGTGTCTTGACCCAAATAGCAAATACTACCGTCCACCACTGCCCACCAGAATTTGTTTTGAATTTGTGCATAAGAATAGTAGGCCTATACAAAATATTCTATGTATTGTGTGCGTTTTTACAATATATTTCATATAATTATGTTATGTCCGGTAGCAACCTCTAAAACTCATAAAATCTCCACAAACTTTTCAATATTATTATTTTTGTACCTAAAACTAAAAGTTTGGAGGGTGCCTCGTTTAAAATTCCCCCAACAAATTTTTTACATGGAGCTAAGGACCACCCTAATATATATATATATATATATATATATATATATATACAGGGCTGTAGTCGAGGGTATACGCGGGTATACAGCGTATACTCACCTCTAGAGACCGTATACTCACCTCACAAAATATTTCTACTCAACTCTACTATTTTTCGGAAAACTAAACATTAGCGTATACTCACCTCTAATTTGTTTCGGAAAAATAACCGTTAGCGTATACTCGCCTCTAATTTTACCACTACAGCCCTGTATATATATATATATATATATATATATATATATATATATATATATATATATATATATATATATATATATATATATATATATATATATATATATATATATATATATATATATATATATATATATATACACATACATTCTTACATGCATACATATCCACATACATTGACACAAGTCATGCATTCATGCAAACATACATAACTACATACATACCAGCATTCATACATAGCTACATACGTACACACATACAAACAAACAAACATACATGCATACATATAGAGGCTTTTTCAAAACACGTGTATATGTATTGTATTGTATTCGGATATTTATAAGGCGCTTCTAGCGGGCGGGCCATTCAGAAGCTCTGCCAGTGCGAGAGACCCCGAGTGAAAAAAAACAAGTTTTAAGAAAGGTAAAAGAGGAAGAGACGTTACTGAGAGAATAGAAGAATGAACGGACGGAGGAAGCTCACTCCAAAGAGCAGGGCCAATGGAAGCAAAAGAGCTAGATTGAGCCAGAGAAGTCCTGACACGAGGAACGAGGAGGTTCAAACGGTCAGATGAACGAAGAGGACGAAGAGAAGCAGCAGAGTGAGGGCGATGAATTAAGTCACATAAATATTTCGGAGCGAAACAAAGTTGAGCCTTAAAGACAAGAATGAGTACTTTGAAATGGATGCGGGCAGAAGGCGGGAGCCAGTGGAGTTCTTCTGCCATAAAGGTGGTGATATGAGAGAATCAACGAAGACGGGCAATTAGTCTAGCAGCAGCATTGAGAACGGACTGAATAGGAGCAAGACGGACCTTGGGAAGACCAATGAGAAGGCAATTGCAGTAGTGTAGTCTAGAGCAGACAAATGCATGGACAATTGAAGTGAAAATTGGAGATGAGAGAGCGACGGATAGCGCTAAGGCGCCTTGTTTGAAAATAGGAAGTGCGAGTGAGTTTGGAAATGTGTTCAGTAAAGGTGAGAGAATTGTCAAGGGTCACACCTAGATCACGACGCTAGACGAGAAAGTGAAAAGCGGAAACCTCTGAGATCACGAGAAAGAGCTTCGATGCGCTCAGCAAGAAGAAGTTGAGATGAAGGAGGCCCATGTACATCATCAGCAAAATAAAGAGCAGAGGGCCCAGAACAGAGCCCTGCGGAACACCCAGTTTAGCATGGACCCACAGAGTTCTAGATTCACCAGAGATAACCACTTGAGTGCGATCAGACAGATAGGACCGGAACCACCGGAGAGAGGGGCCCTTGAGACCGTAAGAGGTCTCAAGGCGCTGTAGAAGAATGGTGTGGTCAACGATGTCGAAGGCTGAGGCGACATCATAAATAGCGCCAGAAGAGTGAGTTCGGACCTATCAACAACATGTACACATGCAAGCTTACATACACAGACATATACATGCATACATGCATACATACATATAGAGGCCTTTGCTACACACGCGCATTTGTATGTTTAGATCGTATGTGATATGTAGTCTACATCAATAAGAATTGCGTTGATGGGGTTTGTCAATGGTACTCGAAACCTCGAGATCTCTTCAGGGTATTCAAGTACGATCATGACGAAACGTACTTTGATCGACCGGTTTACCTTCAAGAGGTTCTTGAACGAACTTAGACAAATAACCACGGGCGTGCGCTCATGAATAGACCTCTATACATTCCTAGCTGTTTGCATTCTCTAGCCACCACCCCTCCCCGAATCCTGACCTGGCACTCAAGATCAACAACCTGGCTCTTGAGGATTGATTTCATGTATCGCCGGTATTTTAGCTGGTCTCAATGACACCATGACTTTTGTGGCGCGCTAAGAATTACACTTAAACTTTACACTAAATTTACATGACATCTACACAATACATTACATCTACATCTTCAATACACTACATCTAAGCCTTCATTACATTAATTCTACATCTTCATTGCACTACATCTACATCTTCATTACATTACATCTTAACCTTCATCACTTTACATCTACATCTTCGTCACTTTACATCTACATCTTTAGTAGGCTACATTACATCTAAATCTTCATCACTTTACATCTACATCTTCGTCATGTAACATTTATATTTACATCTTCATAACATTACATCTACATTATCAACACACTACATCTACATCGATGTCTACATCTACGTCTTCATTACATTAAACCTACATCTTCGTTACATTACACTGCATCTACATTACAGGCGCTGAAATTGTGCACGTTAACATTTATTCTCATGAGTAAAATCTGCCTCGGTTTCGTGTAGGGAATGCATTGAGACCCTTCCTGTGTACAGGCGCTATAAAAATAGAAACGTCGTTACATTAAATCACAGCAGGGTCAATGTGATGTGTAAAAACCAGGCATCAATCGATGGCGCTGAGCAACAGTGAGGGATTTGTGAAGGACTTGCTCGAGTTCCCTACACAGTAACCGTTTCAGTGGAGGAGTTTCGAACCCGTACCCTCGGCGCTACAAGGCGGGAGCCCTAACCGTTGGGCTACCGTGTTCCATTCATATTAAACTAGACAATATTTTACAATATGCATTTGAGAGATTCTAAATACGTTATATAAATGTTCAGGTATATATATACATGTATATATATGGATGTATGTCTATATGCAAGTACGCATTGCGTGTCAAAGCCTTGCGCTTCATTTATTTATTATTTATTTATTACGAACATTTTTAGCGCGAGCAAAGTCACACAGAAATGCAAATCTGAGATGCCCTTAGTCGCCAGGTGAAGAGCAATCAGATATCTAGATGTTTGAAAGCCAGTGAGAAGTAGTGGGTTTTAAGGCGTTTCTTGAAAGAAGAAGAGATCGAGCAACGGATAAACATTGGTAGTCGATTCCATTCCTCGGGGGCTGCAACACGAAATGCACGAGAGCCCGTGGCAGTGCTACATCTAGGCTAAAAAAAACCACAACCGAAGACCACAGACTGCGTGGCGGAATGTAGCAGAGAGTAGTGGTTGAAGGTAGGTAGGAGTAAACATTGTGAGGATTTAATAGGTCAAACAGGTCAGTTTAAATCTAATTCTGAATTCTACAGGAAGCCAATGCAGCTGATGGAGCAGAGTTAATTAGTTTGAACGAGAAGATGCATGCAGCACCACGCGAGGGAGAGAATTTTGGATGCGTTGAAGCATGTTGACTTGAAGATCTGATATGCCTGCAAACGCAGAGTTGGCATAATCGAGGCGAGAGCAGACAAGAGAAACGCTATGGTCTGTGACATGTCTTTGGCAAGAGCAGATTTTATGTGACGTATTGCCCTGATGTGGTACAAACAAGATTTGCAACGTTTTGTTATGTGAGATGACTGTCCAAAGTGACCCCAAGTGTTTTGACAGTCTTTGATATTGAAACAACAGTGCCAGCAAGGTCGACGCTACAATGAGAAGGGAAAGAGCGCAGTCGCTGGCGTGAGCCAAACATGATTGCCTCAGACTTATCTGGGTTTGTAGCAAGACGGTTTAAGCAGAACCATGCATGCACTGAAGAGAGGCACTCTTCTAATATTACTTTACCGGACTGATCCGTTGTCAGAGCAATTAAAGGCTGAGTATCATCAGCATACTGCTGTAACTGGACTCCAAAGTGATTGGCTATGTGGCTGATTGGTTAAGTGAACATCGGCAATAACAGAGGACCGAGAACTGTACATGGCCCTGAGGGACACCAGCAGCGCAGAGAGAAGGATCCGATTGAGCAGTACCAATGCCCACTTGCTGAGACCGATTGCAGAGGTAGGAAGCTAACCAGTTTAAGGTAGTCCCAGGGACACCGAAGCTTTTACTGAGTCTAGAAAGTAGAAGCTGGTGTTCGACAGCGTCGAAAGCAGCATTAAGGCCGAGGCATACTGTGAGGCACACCTTTATCAATAGATGAGAACATGTTGTCCATGCAGCGTAAAGGCTAGAGCAGTTTCAGAAGAGTAGCCTTCAGGGTGAGCTGATTGGTAAAGACTGAAATAAGAACTGATATTACGCACAAGGACTGAGATTCTCATTCTAAATACACATAAATATATATGTGTCTATTTGCACGTACGCATTGCGTGGTAATGCCTTGTGCTTGAATGCGATCATTTGAAAGTCATTGGCTTATCTGTGAGACGTCCGGCAAACGACGTGCAGCGCCGCTCCTAATCAGAGAATAGATTTCGTTTTGAATGTTTTGAATAGGCTCCCGCGATGCAAGTCACAAAGAACACTTGTAACTAGGAAGACCTATCTTCTTCCTCTTCTCGTCTTTCTAATCTGAAAGTGGATACATCTGCTGGGGCTTTTTATAGAACGGAATTTCTATTTGTTATGTAACTCGAACGTTTTACCTGTCGAACTGACGGTTCAAGCAATCAGTACTCTACGTTATCTACATCTCACAACTCTAACTTTGTTCCATGCTGCGATTTGTCAGCGTGTGTTTACTTTGTAAACAATAAACGAATATCATCATCATCATCATCATCATCATCATCATCATCATCATCATCATCATCATCATCATCATCATCATCATCATCATCATCATCATCATCATCATCATCATCATCATCATCATCATCATCATCATCATCATCATCATCATCATCATCATCATCATCATCATTGTGAACTGATATTTTGTGTACAGTCTTGCAGTGCGAGATGTTAGCGTATATATTTAGTGCGCTTACTTTAGTTTCACGTGTATATGTATATATGATAGATGTATAACGTTTAGTCTTAGTGACACGCGCGGCCGGCCAATCTCGGCAGCGGCGCGCTATATGTATATTATGAGAGTTCGCTAGGGCGCACAGAAGGCAGGTGTGTCAAGAGGCGCGAAGAATTATGCTGACTAGAGAAGTTTGAATTCGAGTGTGTTCACTGTAGTAGTGTGGCTGACTAGTCGAGTTGTAATCGAATTGAGTTCTGTCTGTTTGTTTCTTATTAAACTGAAAAGATATTAAACTGTGTTGCTGATTAATTCAGGTTATACTTATACGTAGAATTAGTGTTCAAAAGGTGAACGTTAAATAGGCGTTAAGTAGACAGAGAACAAGGATTTAATCAGAAGGATTGTCAACGGAAGGATTGGGTTGACATTATTGGTGGCAGCGGTGGGATAAATACTCACGGTGGAATAGCGTCGGTGTGGATAAGAACTCACGGTGGATAAATACTCACGGTGGATAATTACTCACGGTGGATATAAACTCACGGTGGATTAAAATTCACATTATCACCTCTTTCGGCGGATAGAAGAATCTACGACGGTGATAAAAGAATTTACAACGGTGTTAGAAGAATCTACGACGGTGTTAGAAGAATCTACGCGTTGTGTGCTGTGTGACGAGTTTACGATATCAACGACGGTGGAACACGAGAAACGGTATAAAAATTTCGTTGTTTTCCACGAACAAATATAAAAGAAATCCCGTTTGTTTATCGATTCACACAACAAGAAAAACCGTGACTTCTTTGAAAAGAGAAATCACCAAAGTAAACAAGTAAGATGGAGAAACTAAGTGCTGAAAGACAAGCAGATATTAAGAAGATGTCTACGGAAAGGCTGAAACAGCGTTTGTTGAAAGCCGGTTTTAAAGAAGAACAATTAGAAGGTATGTCACGTGGTGACATGATACAGGAACTCGCCAAAGTGTGGGTGAAAGAAGAAGTCGAAGAAGAAGGTGCCGTTGGCGGTGCCGTAGAAAAGGCTATTGAAAAACCACCTGCGCCTATGTCTATGGAGATGTTGATGCAGTGGATGATGATGAAAGAAGATAGAGAGGAGAAACGCAGACAAGAAGAGAAAGATAGAGAGGAGAAACGTAGACAAGAAGAGAAAGAAAGAGAAGATAAACGGAGACAAGAAGAGAAAGAAAGAGAGGATAGACGAAGACAGGAAGAGAAAGAGCTGAGACAAGAAGCAGAACGTGTAAGACAAGACGAATTGCGCTTGCAGAGAGAGAAAGAAGAGAAAGCGGAACTTGCAAGGCAAGAGGAATTGCGTCTGCAAAGAGAGAGAGAAGATAAAGCAGAACAAGTGCGTAAGGCAGAACTTGAATTGCAAAAGAATCAGTTTGAGATTCAGTTAGAACAGTTGAAAAGAGATAGGGAAGATGCTGAAAGAAGAAGATTGGAGCAGATGATTGAATTTGAAAAAGCTAGAAAAAGTGATGAAGAGGTTCGTCAGCAACAGATTGAAGCAAAGAGAATGCGTGAAGAAGAAAAAGAAAAAGCGCGAACGTTAGAGTTAGAACGCGCCGAACAGATCAGACAAGAAGAACTCAAATTTCAGAAAGAAAGTTTGGAAAAGGCAGAGGCAGAAAGACAAGAACGTCTGAAACTGGAGAAATCAAAATTGACATTGAAAGAAACACAAATGAGAGAAGAACGGGAAGCAGAAAGAAGGAAACAGCAAGAAAGTGAAACTTTGGTGTCAAAAATTAAGAAAATAGGTGATGCAATGAAACATGTATTGCCTCAAATGCCAACTGATATGATGGAGGTGCCATTATATTTTGAAACAGTCGAGAACGCGTTTCGTAGTTTTGCTGTGGAAAAGCCGTTTTGGGTGAAATTATTATTACCATTGATGACGCCGAAAGCTCGAACCGTTCTGAATAGATTGTCATACGATGATCTAGACAATTATGATAGAGTCAAGCAGCACTTATTAAAAGAATTTAAATTGACCTCGAGAGAATACAGAGCCAGATT
The DNA here is from genome assembly GCA_963556255.1 of Allolobophora icterica. Classification (NCBI taxonomy): domain Eukaryota; kingdom Metazoa; phylum Annelida; class Clitellata; order Crassiclitellata; family Lumbricidae; genus Allolobophora; species Allolobophora icterica. Next base: position 53,353,761 of record OY744611.1, on the reverse strand, counting down.
TGTGGATGCTAAGAAGACGACAGAAGAGACTTATACGATGTTTACGGCAAGACTGAAGAACTTGCTAAACTATTACGTGAGAAGTCGAAACGTGAACAGAGAGTATGATACGCTCTTTGATTTGCTGGTAGCGGATAAGCTAAAAGAATGTTTACCGCCAGGTCCACTACAGTTTGTATTGTCGAAGGAAGGAACTGACTGTCTCCAAGCTAGTGCAGTGGCAGACCTAGCAGACATTCATGTAAACAATCGAATTGGGTTTGCGATCCCAAATATAAACAGTTATCCTTCTCAACGTTCCGTAAACCAAAGCCAGAGTGGAAAGTGGAAAAGTAATCCAGGAACAGGGAATCAGTTCAAAGGTAGAGAAGTCATAGGAAAAGATGACAGTCGAATATTGAAGAAATCGTTCTTGCAATATGTCGAGGTTGAAATTCGTGCAGTAGACGGTAAAGAGCCAGTGAAAGTCAAAGCACTGAGCGACTCGGGAGCAGAGATTCCGGTGATTAGTGAAGAATTACTGGAAGGCATGAAGGTGGAACAAATTGGAAAAGTGAATTTGCAATGTGTGGCAGGAGATGCCATTCCTGCGAAGTTAGTGAAAGTCGATGTTAGACTGTGTGGTAGTGACGTGGAAGAAGAGGGATTTCCGCGTAAAATCCAGTGTTCACTTACACCTTATGTCACCTTGATGTGTGCTAGTATTGCAAAGATGGGCAGTACAGAAAGATTCTTGTTGCATCCAGAGATAATTGCCGAATTAAAAGCCGTACCACAGATGAAGATCAAAACGATACAAGGAGATGTGAGTGTACGAGCAAATGTAATGACGAGAGCGCAGAGTCGGAAACAGGAAATGGTAGATGTTGATGAGAAGAGTGAAACTGAAAGTTCAAGTGATGAGGAAAACGAAAGTAATGAGCAACGAAGCTTATCGCGAGATGGTGTAACATCAGAGATAAACGAGCAAGAGATGGTTGCATGCGAGAATGGCACATTAAATGAAACGGAAGAAGACAATGAATGTGATGTGGGGATAGGAGACTTGTATAGAGATGAAGAGATGGACGAAGAACAAAAGGTGCAGATTGCCGATTCGAAGAAGTTCGAAGAGCAACAGAGAAAGGATGAATCGTTGAAGCCGTGGTGGAAGTTAGCACAAGAGAAAGAATCTGAATTCTGTGTAATCAACGGTTTATTGCATAAGAAATATCAGATATTAGACCAGACGATATATCAACTAGTGTTACCAAAAGAGAGACGAATTAAAGTGATGGAATTGGCGCATGAATCGGTATTTGGAGGACATCTAGGAGAAGAGAAAACAAGAGAACGAATAAAATTATCTTTTGTATGGCCAAAGATGAGAAGGGACATTGTGAAATTTTGTAAGTCTTGCGAGAAGTGTCAACTAAAGGCAAGGAGTCTGGTGATGGATAGAGTACCTATCACTCCGGTCTCAAGAGAAGAGGTCGCCTTCAAGAGAATGACGATGGACCTCGTTGGCCCGATCGATCCAGTATCTGCTGCAGGTCACAAGTATTGTTTATGCATTGTGGACTCGTGCACCAGATGGCCTACAATCTTTTTATTGAAATCGCTGACAGCGAAGGCTGTGTGTGAAGCGTTGATGGAACTATTCATGAACGTTGGTGTGCCGTCCGTGATTACAAGTGACCAAGGAACGAACTTCACAGCCAGTTTGACAAGAGAATTTCTCAATTTAATGGGCTGTAGTCCAAGATTCGACACACCAGGACACCCAGAGGCTGCTGGATTAGTAGAAAGATGGAATCAGACATTTAAAAAGATGATCCATCATGTGATAATAGACAACCCGAGGAAATGGCATAAGATAATTCCTTTCACAGTGTGGGCATTACGAGAAGTGCCGAATGCAACTACTGGAGTATCACCATATATGCTTGTCTATGGGAAAATTCCGAGAGGACCATTGGCAATATTAAAAGAGAGTTGGACTAGAGAAATAAACTTACCACCTCATGTTGGAGTTAAACCAGAAAAGTATTTAAAAGAACTCAAAGAAAATATGGAGAAAGCATTATTGTTTGCAGAATCTTACTCTCGAGAAAAGCAATTACAATACACGAATCAGTATAACAAGAGAGCAAAGCACAAAGAATTTGAAGCTGGTGAGAAAGTCATAGTTTTGTATCCAACGTCAACAAACAAACTTATTTCTCGATGGCATGGTCCATGTACGATCATACATCGAAGATCAAAGTACTCTTATTTAGTCGATATGGGTGAAAATGGTCGAAAAATAATTCACGCCAACAAGATCAGAAAATATGTTACTCGAGCATTAAGTTGTGGTCTAATCGTTGAAGAAGATGAAGATTTTGGTTCAGTGGTTGAATTACCAATGAGGAACGAGGTTCAAGATGACAAGAATTCACTTAACCTCGATCCTGAACAAATTAGCCATTTAACAGTAACTCAGCAAGAACAGTTGTTGAAAGTCTTGAACAAATACTGTGACAGATTTTCAGAAAAACCTGGATTATGTACATTGGTCGAACACGAAATTGAACTAAAACCAGGATTTCGTGAAAAGGAATTTGCAGCATACCGAATTCCTTTGATTTATCGAGCAGAAGTGGAACGTCAGATCAAAGAAATGTTAAAAACAAACATTATCAAACCATCATCGAGCAGAATGGCAAGCCCTTTGGTTATTGTTAAAAAGAAAGACGGATCTTTAAGACTTGCCTGTGACTACAGATACATTAACTCATTCACAGTGGATTGTAAATATCCGATGCCGATTGTCAGAGACGTTTTGAACAAAGTTGGAAAGTCTAATGTGATTTCCATTTTGGACTGTCGAAGTGCTTATTGGACTTGTCCTGTAAAACAATCTGATCAATGGAAGACAGCTTTTGTAACACATAATGGACTGTATGAATTTACTCGTGTTCCTTTTGGAATGATAAATTCAGGCCGAACTTTTGTTAAGGCGATAAATTTAGTTTTACAGCCTATAAGTGACTTTGCAGAACCATATGTTGATGACATTGCTGTGCATTCTGACAGTTGGAAAGTTCACTTGCAGCATCTAGATGCATTTTTGATGCAAATGAGATTGCATAACGTTACTTTGAATTTGAAAAAATGCATATTTGGTAAGAGTGAGGTAAGGTTTATCGGTCATGTGGTTGGGTCTGGTAAGATAAAGATGAATCCAGACAGAATTGAAAGTTTGACTAATTTGAAGATCCCAGAAACTAAGAAGCAAGTTAAGCAACTGCTTGGATTTTTTAATTATTACAGACAGTTTATTAAGGACTTTGCACAGATTGCGAAACCTTTATCTGATTTAACTAGTAAACGTGTTTCTGATAAGATTGATTGGACTGTTGAACATCAGCAAGCATTTGATTTACTTAAAGAGGCTGTGCGATCCAAAGTAGTGTTATATGTTTTTGAAGTGGGAAAACCATTCAATTTGTACTGCGATAGTAGTGACTTTGCAGTCGGTGCTGTTTTAACACAGATGGACGACAAGGGAATAGAACGCCCTGTGTCATTTATCAGTCAGAAGTTAACTGATACCCAGAAGAGATGGGCTACTGTGGAAAAGGAAGCCTATGCTATTGTTTGGGCTCTAAACAAGTTAAAAGAAATTATAATTGGATCAAAAATTTTCATTTTTACTGATCACAATCCTCTTACATATTTGACTGAGTCAATGTCTAAGTCTGCTAAACTTGTGCGTTGGGCGTTAGCCTTACAAACTTTTGATGTTGAGGTGAAGTACAAGAAGGGCAGATTGAATATTATTGCTGATTGTTTGTCAAGGTTATAAGTAATCGTAAGACTGTTTATTGATAAGTTAGATATATATATGTTTCATGTATTTTGGTAATTTCGCAAATTTTGAAATTTAATTTGCTCAATTCCAGAAAAAGGAAGGAGGTAATGTGAACTGATATTTTGTGTACAGTCTTGCAGTGCGAGATGTTAGCGTATATATTTAGTGCGCTTACTTTAGTTTCACGTGTATATGTATATATGATAGATGTATAACGTTTAGTCTTAGTGACACGCGCGGCCGGCCAATCTCGGCAGCGGCGCGCTATATGTATATTATGAGAGTTCGCTAGGGCGCACAGAAGGCAGGTGTGTCAA
>OY744611.1:53272109-53342109 GCA_963556255.1 Allolobophora icterica | reverse complement strand
AATGACCGATTTGCCTCGGTTCCACTGTGGGTCACAGCAGCCGTACATTTTGCTCTTATAACTAAGGGATGCCATGTAAATGCTCTGTTACAATATTACATGTCAGGGTGAGAATTGTCGGGGGGTTGGGGGGGTTTAACCCCCCCCCCAGTCTTTCTTAGGACCCCACAGTAAAGTCATCATTGCACACCCAAACTCCACGTAAATCAATGTCTAACCCCCCCAGTCTTTTTCCTACAATTCTCATACTGTTACATGTACAATTACTTGTAGGCTTCCTACACGAATGCTCTCAGTTCGGTTCTCCAGTTCACCGACACCGTCCACAGCCTTCTTACGAACCCAGTCAAGACTCTGGACATGAGAGGCAACTCCCTTCAACGACCAAAGCCCAGCAAAGGACACGTCAGACTCTTCGACCCCACACAGGTAAGCCGGGTCTAGTACCGTAATGGTAGTGGAACACGGTAGCCGATTGGTTAGATGGGTCGCCTTGTAACGCGATGAGTACCGGTTCATGCTTCATCCTCTGATCTGGTACCCTGGAAATCGGACTTGGACCTCTTTTGGACTACTCCCTGGAAACCCCCTCTGATCTGACGCACCGCTCGTGAATAGGCTGGTTTCCTGCGCTTGGCCTTCGAGTGGCGCTTTAGAAGTTTGGAGATTACGATTACGATTTATTATAGCAAGCTACTCCTAGAAGAAGAAGAAGAAGAAGAAGAAGAAGAAGAAGAAGAAGAAGAAGAAGAAGAAGAAGAAGAAGAAGAAGAAGAAGAAGAAGAAGAAGAAGAAGAAGAAGAAGAAGAAGAAGAAGGAGGAGGAGGAGGAGGAGGAGGAGGAGGAGGAGGAGGAGGAGGAGGAGGAGGAGGAGGAGGAGGAGGAGGAAGGGCAAGGGCAAGGGCAAGGGCAAGGGCAAGGGCAAGGGCAAGGGCAAGGGGAAGGAGAAGGAGAAGGAGAAGGAGAAGGAGAAGGAGAAGGAGAAGGAGAAGGAGAAGGAGGAGGAGAAGGAGAAGGAGAAGGAGAAGGAGGAGAAGGAGAAGGAGAAGGAGAAGAGAAGGAGGAGGAGAAGGAGAAGAGAAGGAGGAGCAGGAGGAGCAGGAGGAGGAGGAGGAAGAGGAAGAGGAAGAGGAAGAGGAAGGGGAAGGAGAAGGAGAAGGAGAAGGAGTAGAGAAGGAGGAGGGGGAGGAGGAGGAGGAGGAGGAGGTGAAGGAGAAGAGAAGGAGGAGGAGAAGGAGAAGAGAAGGAGGAGGAGGAGTAGGAGGAGGAGGAGGAGGTGAAGGAGAAGAGAAGGAGGAGGAGGAGTAGGAGGAGGAGGAGGAGGTGAAGGAGAAGAGAAGGAGGAGGAGAAGGAGAAGAGAAGGAGGAGGAGGAGGAGGAGGAGTAGGAGGAGGAGGAGGAGAAGAAGGAGGAGAAGGAGAAGGAGAAGAGCAGTCCCTTAAGCTAGCCCTGAGACAGCCATTGGTATGAAGTGTCAGCGACTTCATTTTCCTAGTCTCGGCATATGTGGGCGGGCGGGCGGCCAATCTTCTCCCTCGCCGTCTCATCATCCCACCGACAGTGTTTACGGTCAGTGTACTCATTATATCTGAGTCGTCTAGGGGGCGCAGGTGGAGCAGAAATCTCGAAACAAATTTCTGCCCTGGCAGGGATTTGAACCTCCGACCTCTCGATTGACAGTCCAGCACGCTAACCACTACACCACCGAGCAAAAAGTCACACCGGGTATCTAATCGTTTTTCTTGGAAGTCACTGATTGGCAATAAAAACTGTTATGCTTCAAACGAAGTGGTCTAATTAGGTCAAATCAATTGACACGAATCGGTCCAACGTCCTATAGAAACATTATCTGTTCAGTTGGGCAAACAACTTTAGTCTGGGTAATGTTTCGGTCCAAGTATATCGTTTTATCTCGCCGTTAATGCCTTAGTTTACTTAGAATATAATCAGAAGAGCTCTTCTACTTAAGTTAGGCTACGCACACTTAAGTAAGGCCTCCGAGTTATCGCTGTGCATGGTCTACATAGCACACCCGTCATGCTACGCAACGTTTAATGTAGATCGAGTTTATTATTGTTGTCGCTGACGAAAACAGGAGTAGGTCTACGTCATCCGACGACGGGTAGCTAATAGAAGCGTGATATTGATTGACCTAATTATAATCTTTAACTATTCTTGACCTAATTAGACTCTTTAGAATCTTTTACTGTTATTGACCTAATTATAATATTTAACTATGCTTGACCTAATTAAATAAGTATTCTTGACCTAATTATAATCTTTAAGTATTTTTGACCTAATTAGAATCTCTAACTATGCTCGACCTAATTAGAATCTCTAACCATACTTGACCTAATTAGAATCTCTAACCATACTTGACCTAATTAGAATCTCTAACCATACTTGACCTGATTAGCATCTCTAACCATACTCGGCCTAATAAGAATATCTAAACATACTTGGTTAGTCTTTAATAATATTTGATCCCATTAGAATCATTAATGGCACACGTAGGATACTGTTTGACCAAAGTAGAATCTAATTTAATGCTACTTTAATCAAAATCTGATTTAATGCTATTTAATTAAAACATGATTTACCGTTACCTAATTCAAATCTAATTTAATGCTATTTAATTAAAACGCCTACGTAATGCAACTTAATTGAAACCTCTGGGACCCTTGTCCAATGCTATTTAAATAATTTAGTGCTACTTAATCTGTTATGGTACTCGACTAACTTTAAATCTTTCAAATGACATCTTTATGATTGAAATGATACTTGACTTTAAAGCTCAATTAAAATCTAATTTAATGCTACTTAATTAAAACCTTAAACGGAATTTGACCTTTTTATTGCCATCAATATAATACTGTTTGTCGATGATGAATAAGTTGTCTAACGACCTTCGACACGAACTCCTCGACGTCTCTTTGTCTCTTTCCCGCAAACGCTTGAAGACCATTTTGTTCGATCGTGGTTAACCATAACCAAACCATAACCATAACCAACAGTTTATTGGTCCATCAGAACAGTTCATAGAACATTTAGTATTTTGCTAACATTACAGTATGAACGTTCACTAATGGGCACAATAGGGACACCAGAAGGGACTTTAAGTCCCACTAATTAGAGCCCCTACACACAAATTTCATAATATAAAGGCGGTTAGTAAAAAATATGTTGCTTACCTGTGGTACACAAATTGCTGTAGTGATCAGCCCTTAACAACAAACAGCTGTGACTATGTATTAATAACAATTATTTTTAGACTTGCTCACTGATAATGTAGACAAATTAACAAACTGACAGCAGGATACAATTGCTTATCCAACTCCTGGACTAACATTTCTCATCTCTCCTTAGAACATAGGCCTAGTAACCAGCATTACTAAAAACATTTTTAGTAGATCTAGACAAGTTAATGAAGCGACAGCAGAATCACAGTTTCTTAACCAACCCTGCATTATTAAGTGACACTAACATTTCACGCCTGTCTCCACAACACATTGTGTCAGGTCTCGAGCGCCTCTGATGAGTCTCTCTTTAGGTGGCGCTATATATACAGTGCTCGAAATGGACCGGAACGCACCGGAACGCCGTTCCGGTTCGTCAGCGTTCCGTTCCGGTTCGTCAAATGAATTATTGTGGAAAATACTATGAAATTAACGTGAATGCTCCCATATCTTTGACTAGCGTTCCGTTTCGTAAAATTTTCCATTTCGAGCACTGGCTATATAAATTTTCAATTACGATTACGACTGTAACTGCAACTTGCAATCGTATTTCTGTTTGACGTAGGATCGTCGACGGTCGAAGGAATCGAGTGACCTGCCGGACCTGTTGATGAAACAGATGACCTCCTACCTCCAGAGAATGTCCGACGTTGCTGATCTATCCTCGCTGACCGAGGTTAGTTTCAGTTCTGCTGCTGGTCACTGTACGGTGGTCGAAATACAGTTTATAGGGCGCCTCTCAGCGGAGCCACTTAGAAGGTACTTAGAGGTATCTAGAAGCGATATATAAATGTTTAACTGTTTCGTTAAAATCTGCTCTGAAACTCAGAGATTTAAGCAGTGCTTTTTCAGCCGGAACGCGCCGGAACAGCTTTCCGGCACCTTTTTTCAGCTACTAAGAAAAATTTATCTATTTTAATAATAAAAACAATAATTTAGTTATTTTAATTTAAGTTTAGTGCTGTGAACTGTTTTCAGTGTTTATTGAGAACCCTCCCAACCCCAGTCCAGTTTTCTCAGGATTTTAGTCCTTCCGTAATTGTTCAGTTCCGGAAACTATTGTTCAGTTACGGAACCTTTTTTCTAGAAAAAACACTGTATAAATGTTTAATTTTCGCTACTATCTACTCTGAAGCTTAAAGAGGTTTAAGTACCTGATAGAAGAGCCGTTTCGTTGTAGAACGTCGTGGACAGCCTTCGTCAGAGCTACCCCGACTGCACCACTACGCCACTCCTCAACCAGTCGACGTTCAACCAGTTCCTGAGCGACTGCTGCCGCCTGGCCTGGCAGACGGCAGTCGTCAATCCTCCCCTGTACATCTCGACGGAGAGCCTCCGAATGGACGATCGGCTGCACGAGACCCTGATGCAGGAGGAGGTGACGAACGCTCAGGTCGACCACTACCTCTGGCCGACCCTCTTTGACCGTCGCAACGGGACGGTGCTCTACAAGGGACGAGTCGTCATTAAGACCAACTGAAGGGAACTGTGTTTAATCTACGGGTGACTTTGTACAGTCGACTGATTCGTACGATTTCTACTGTGCTGTCTCGTTTCGTTCATTTCTATCCTGCTGCAGGCCTACTGTGTTGTACTTCATTGTATTGTAATTGTGATTGTAATTGTAATTGTAACTGTAATTGTAATTGTAAATGTAAATGTAAATGTAATTGTAATTGTAATTGTAATCACTGTAATTATAATTATAATTGTAATTGTAATTATAATCACTGTAATTATAATTATAATTACTGTAATTGTAATTCTGATAATATTGTAATCGAACGACCTAAGTCAGTGCTATCACTAACAAATTAAATGGACTTCAGGCGTTTTTGGAACAGAGGAACAGAAATACTGAGGAGCTCAAGCCGCAGTTACTGCGGAATACGGTTCCAACTAGAGGGGCCAACATAGGCAAAACTTCTAGATTGTACAGTAACGCCGCGCATGCAGGGAGCAACCAGAGCGGAGAGTGGAGCGACCAAGGAATGAAGAGGCCGAGGTATAGGAGGTATTGAGGTGTGAAGGAGCTACCCCGACCAAACATTTGCGCATTAGAGTTAAATTTTAAACTGGATGCGCTGTGGCACAGGAAGCCAGTGGAGAGTGTCCAGACTGAAGGCATATATGTGGGCAAACTTCGGGGAAACAACAACAAAGCAGGAAGCAGGCAGTGTTGTATTGAGTTGTTTTTAGGCCTACTTTGCCCTCTGTTTTAATCTTATTTCGTAATTTATTTACGGCCTACTTTGTCCTTCATTTCAGGCTTAATGTGTCTTCTGTTTAAGGCCTAATTTGTCCTTCGTATTAAGCCTAATATGTCCTCTGCTCAAAGCCTACGCTTTCAGTAATTCAGTTATTAAATTTTGTTAATTAGGTTTTATTACCATTCGATCATCCTGTGATTTACGATGGCTTGAAACTAGTAACACATCAAAACAAGGCAGACAGTCTCTGAATTTGTTATCTATTTATATTGAATGTGTGATTAAAAAACGGTTTAAAAGTCGTTGACCTAGACCGAGATCGGTCTCACTCAGACTCGACCTGACTGACATTGACGAAGCTATTGCTCAAACTTGTCCCACAGACTTGACCTATCACTGCGGAAACTAACGCGCGAAGGTGAACACCTACGCTGCGTGGAATGCCTTAAACGCTTACGCCATTACTATTCACGTGTGCCACTCTCTATGCTTAAATTATCTGGTCAACTTCGGGTGGCTTGCTATCAGAACTAATCAAATCAATCTCTCGCTTTATCAGTGATGAATGAACCATTCGTCACTGACAAACGAGAGATTGGTTTTGAAGTTGAGTGGCTGAGGAAACTTGTATTTGAATTGAATTTTTGAAGTCGAAATTTGAAGTTTTTCGTCTGATTTTGAGTGGCTATCAGAGATAGATGTGCGCAGGTAATGTTGAAGCCAATCTTTTAATCAGCAAGCGATACGGAGCATCTCATCGATGTCAAAGCGTTAGATTTCAGAAAATTAACTGCATGTTCGGATAAAGCTTGCGATTAATTTAAATTCCATCACTTAATTAACTTCGAGAATATTTCCAGAATGTTTCTAGAGTGCTTCTGGTAGTTTCTAGAATGCGTCTGAAAATGTCTAGAACGTTTCTAGTGTTTCAAGAATGCTTCTAGAAATAGCTAGAATGTTTCTAGTGTTTCAAGAATGCTCATAGAAATTTCTAGAATGTTTCTCAAAGTTTCGATAATGCCTTTCGAAGTTCTATAATACTTGTACTCCACTACAAGGATTTCCAGAAGTCTCCAGCCATTCCTTAAAGTTTCTCTTCAATGTATCTCCGAAGTTTCTAGAATGCTTTCAGAGTTTCTAAAACGTCTATAAAATCTCTGAAACAAATCTTTCGTACGAATTGCTGGAGAATTTCTAACAGTTTCCGACTGGTTCTAGAAGTTTTCTCTCTTGTTCGTCGTGATCAGATTGAGGGCGCGGAACAGCATGAGCTTCTTGCGACCCTTCTTGTCCGCCAGGGCCAGGACCTTGAGCTGGTCTCCTCTCTGTCGGAACAGGAGGACGCAGTAGATCTCCATGCACGCGCAGAACGTAGTCAATCGCCGTCCGGTAATCAGGTTCCAGAGGCTGATTGTATTGTCCTTAGAACCGGACACGACGAACTGGTTGCGCGTGGAGATCGCAATGCTCTGGATCTAAAAAGGAACAACTTTATGACAGAGCAATCTCTACCGTCATCAGCGTCAAAGAGATCCGAGATTTAGGATTACGTCATTCATTAAGAAGAATCATATAGCGCCTCTCCAAGACACCTACTCAGTGGTGCTACCACCGAAATCGGCAATAAAGAAGTTTTCAGATGCTTGTTAAAGGTGCATGCAGTTAACAGAACAATTTCCGTAGCCTCATTCTTCATCTCCTGTCTGTCTCCCTTACCCCTTTGGATCTTGACCTGCAACCGATTTTGTACCTGCTTATCAATTTTATTTCTACTAAGCTCCTGTAAATAAGCTTTTTACTGTGACGCTGCTTTTTGGGCGCTGTAGAAATCTCGAGATTACGATTGCCATTCATTCATTAATTCAGATTGTACTTGTAATTAGTAACTTCTATTGCGCCGGTGTCTAAAGCACAAGGCATCAACCGATGGTGCACTAAAACCAAACCGTAGCCAAATGACTACCAGAGGTGCGTCCATTGAGATGTAGAGCGACAGTCCATGGTGGATAAGCCCGATGAAAGAAGTAATTACTTGCTAATAATTAGTAGCCCACAACCGATGACGCACCAAGTCCAAACCATAATCAGGTCAACGTTTAGAAGATCAGTGGAATATTAATAATTAATAACCATCAATCAATCAATCATAGAATTTATGTAGCGCCTCTTCAAGGGCTCTACTCAGAGGCGCTCCCGGGCTAGGCCTGATCATAGAGAAAAGTCTTCAAAAGGGTATAGAAGGAAGGCGAGTGTGTACGAGTAGATAGGCGAAGGAAAGATGGCAAATCATTCCACGCTGTTGGGCCAACGACAGAAAATGCTCGACGCTGCGTAGTAGCAGTGCGGGCAAATGGAACCAGGAAGTCACCCCGAGAAGAGAAACGAAGGGCCGAACGACCCGTGAAAGAGGAAGACAGAGTAAAGATGGAGCATAAGTAGCGAGGAGCTAATAACAATAATAATTAATAACATAAGCAACGTTGCAAACTTGTGACGCAACAGCATCGTAGTTATGACACGGTAACACCATCTGTTCGAGGTCCCTACCATGTTCGTGTGACCCGTCAGTGTCGACTGTGTCTCGTTTTCCCACAGGTCGTAGATCTTCATTTTGTTGTCTTTCGATCCCGTCAAAATGTAGCGTTCGTTCAGCGACAGACTGATGGCTGTTATCTCACGGTCGTGTAGGTGAAGAGCGGAGTAGAAATTGTGTATGCCATCTGGACAGGTTCAAAGAGGAGACTATAGGGAAGACATTTAGGCCTATCTTACCTAATCTTTGCTTGAGCTCATTTAATTAAATACAGTTCTAGTCCACTTTATTCTGTTGTATTCTATTATAACCCTAAACCTAACTCCAACCCCAAGACGTCTTGTCCTTGAACGTCAAAACTTACCACTCAACTGGTTGAGTAGAAGGTCTTGTCTTTGAACGTTACCACATATCAATCAGATGGTTGAGGTAGAAGAAGAGATCCATTCCTTTAACGTTGTCAATTACCTCTTATCAGGTTGAGACTGATGGAGATATTGTCCTTATCAATCAAATTTCTCAGGAAGAAGAAACGGTCTTGTCCTTGAACACTATTCGTTACCACACATCTGGTTGAGGTAGAAGAAAACGACATGTCCTTCAACATTATCACTAACCATTCAACTGGTTGAGGTAAAAGAAGAGGTTTTGTCCTCGAATGTTACCACTTACAACTCATCTGGTTGAGATAGAAGAAGAGGTCTTGTCCTTGAACGTCATAACTTACCACTCATCGGGTTGAGATAGAAGAAGAGGTCTTGTCCTTGAACGTCATAACTTACCACTCATCTGGTTGAGATAGAAGAAGAGGTCTTGTCCTTGAACGTCATAACTAACCACTCATCTGGTTGAGATAGAAGAAGAGGTCTTGTCCTTGAACGTCATAACTTACCACTCATCTGGTTGAGATAGAAGAAGAGGACATGTCCCTGGTTATTGCCAACCATAAGCGTATCGTTCCGATTGACGACGACTGCCTCTACGTTCGCATGGACCCTCAGCATGAACCTCGTCTTCCGGTAGTACCTCGACTGCGGCCGATAGGGGAACGTGAAGTCGTCGAACAGACTGTACTCGTTCTCGCGTTCCACGATCGTCTTCAGCATCATCTCCTGCTGTATCCGCGACATCCTCCGCTGCGGACTCCTCTCGTCGTAGTCGTACACGGTGTCCGAAGAGGTCCCGTCGTCGTTCGGGTCCGACTCGGAGAGGGCCGTGTAGTCCTCCTCCTGGCTCTCGATGTCCCTCGGCAGAAGCTTCCAGACGACGATGCAGTTCTCCTGGGGTTCGACGGACATCAGGTAGCGACAGTCGTCCGTCAGAAGCCGGAGACCGGCGTCGACGACGCGACCGCTGCGGTACTTGCGGATCTTCTCGTTCTCCTTCAGTCGGAAGACGGCCATGCTCGTACCTGTAGGGTGAGGTAATGTAAGGTAGGGTAGGGTAGACTAGGGTAAGATAAGGCAGGGTAAGGTATTGTATGGTAAGGTAAGGTAGAGTAGCGTAGGGTAAGATAAAGCAGGGCAAGGTAGGGTATGGTAGGGTATAGTAAGGTAGGGTAGGTTAGGATACAGTAAGGTAAGGTGGGGTGAATTAAGGAAAGGTAAGTTTAGGCAAGGTAAGGCAAGGTAAAGAAAGGTAAGGTAATGCCCTTCATATCACATTATCACCGAATTGGTAAAGGAAACTGCTTCGGAGTAGGCTTAAATACCTTAACTTACCTTTCCATACCCCTTCCCTTGCTAACTGAATACGCACCGGACTTGCGTCTTCTGCTGAGCGCCATGCTCTGTCCATCCCGAGACAGACAACAATCGTCGGCGTACATTGTCTCACGTTCAACTATCTGGCGATTATGTGCGTTCCACGTCTGAAACGATGCATAACGCCAGAATTAGGAAGCAGAGGTTACTGATGATGATGATGATGATGATGATGATGATGATGATGAAGATGATGATGATGATGATGATGATGATGATGACGATTAAGATGATGACGACGACAACGATGATGATGAGGATGATGAAGGAAAAGAAAAAAGGTGAAGTATGAGAAAAGTTGTAGTAGCAGTAGTAATAATAGTAGTAGTAATAATAGTAGTAGTAGTAGTAGTAGAGGTAGTAGTAGTAGTAGTAGTAGTAGTAGTAGTAGTAGTAGTAGTAGTAGTAGTAGTAGTAGTAGTAGCAGCAGTAGTATTGGTAGTGGTAGTAGCAATAGTTGCAGTTGTAGTAGAAGAAGAAGATCACGCTGATAACGATGACTATCACGACGATGATAACAATTATGATAACGACAATGTCATCTGAGTTACTGGACTTACAAGAACTATCTTCGATGCTCCGGATGCCTCGTTCGGTTCCTTGGGTGACGCGAGACCGATGACGAGAGTGTCGTCAACAGCGAACCAGGCGCAGTGCACCTCGGCTGTAAAGTAAAACCGACGACAGGCAATTATGCTGGCACTATAAAAATTGTTATACGTTACTTTTGAAAGATATCAGCAGAAACCAGCAGTTAATGATATGTAGGTTCCAAAGAATCGTTTCTCTCTATCTCTGTATTCTCTGCTCTCTGTCCCTTTGTCTCCTCTCTCCGTTTGTCTTCCCCTCTCTCCCCCATATCTCTCTCCCCCATATCTCTCTCTCTATCCAACTGTTTCACCCTCTGACACCCTCTCCACTTCGCTGTCATTTCTGTCCCTTTCTCTCTCACTCTCTTCCCTCTCTCTTTCCTTCTTGGAAGAAAGAAAGGGAGAAAGAGAGAGAGATAATCTCTCTCTTACTTCCAATCCACTCTCTCTCTCTCTCTGTCTCTCTGTTTTTGTCTCTCTCTTTTCTTTCTCTCTCTCTTTCTCTCTCTCTCTCTCTCACTTCTCTCTGTCTCTGTCTCTGTCTCTCTGTCTCTGTCTCTGTCTCTGTCTCTGTCTCTGTCTCTGTCTCTGTCTCTGTCTCTGTCTCTGTCTCTGTCTCTGTCTCTGTCTCTCTCTCTCTCTCTCTCTCTCTCTCTCTCTCTCTCTCTCTCTCTCTCTCTCTCTCTCTCTCTCTCTCTCTCTCGGTCTCTGTCTGTCTGTCTCTCTCTAAAAACAACAACAACAATAATGATAGTAATAAAAACAACAACAACAATTCAATCAGTCAATCGATTACCGATGTCGTGAGGCATTTGGAGCTGATGACAGGCGAAGTTCGAATGAACTTCAGCGATCACTGGATTCTGCGATTCGTAGCAGATTACGATCCTGTAGAGCGAGTGTTCCGATCGACTCATATCGATCGTTCGGACTCCAACGGATCGGCGAACGAAGACGTCTTCGTCCGTCAACACGGAGTCCTCGTCGAACCTTCTCGGCGACTTCTTCGTGAAGTCCATCGCCAGCGACGTGACGGTGAGATCGAACAGTCGAAACGTTGCATCGGTACCCGTCGTGTAGATCTGCCACGTGTCGACCTCCTGGATACAGTTGACGTCTCCGGAATGAGCGCGAAACGAGTGTGCTAGCCTTGCGTCGGGGAGGTTATAGACCTCCACGACACCGACGGATCGGTACCCGACGAATACGTTGGCGTGGTCGTTGGTGAGTTCGAGACAGCTGGCCAGTCCGGCCTTTGAGACGCAGTGCGCCCGGTGTTTTCCCTGGTCGTCGAGGACGGCGAGTACGGAGTATCCCTCTTCGGCGACGCAGGCGAAGAGGACGATGACCAGACCGACGTCGGTGATCTTCAAGCCGATCATCTTCCGACTGACGGTGCCGAGACCGATCTCGCATTCGACCCTCTCCCACTCGACGGAGTCGGACAGGCAGCCGAGGTAGAGGCGGTTCTTATCGGCCAGTCCCTGGAAGCAGCCGGGAACGTCCCGAAGCCGAGGCGGGAGGTTGATGACGGCCGTTACGGCCCGGGAAGGAAGCCGGCTGAAGAGGAGAACCCTGCTGACCGGTTTGCCCGACGCGGCAACGTGCGTCTGCGTTACGAACAGGTTGCCCTCGTAGAACTCGGCGTTCGTGACCTCGCTTCCGTAGGACATCTCGAGTATGCTTCCCATAACCGACATATCCCGCGAGTCGACGATGATCAGACCGCAGCTGTCCAGCAGAGCCTCCCTGACGTTCGCTCGCACCACGACACTCGTATTTGCCCTGTCCGCCACAAGAGGGCTTAGCAGACCCAGGCCGGACTGGGGAACATCGTTTCCGGTCGTTGGCAGTTGCACCAGCTCGCACTGTCCGATCAGAGTCCCGGACGGCACGGTCCACTTGTAGAGCGTGACGGAGTCTACGCAAAAAACAAGCGAGCAGTCAGGCGAGAGGATGACGTCTGACAGGTTCGGGGCGTCGGAAAGGTGATAGACGATCCGGTGAACAGGAATCAGTTGCCAGATCTCAAGGCCGCATTCGGGTCCCCATATGACGGCCAGTTGCCTATCGTAGACGCCCAGCAGGTGCGTGGGGCCGGGCTTGGACAATCTGAGGCTGAGATCAATGGTTGGGACGCAAGGGTAGTACGGGTAGAGAAGTGTGAGCGTCGTCGACGTGAGAAGATAGCGCGAACTGGCGACCAAGCGATCAATACACACACTGTTCGACTTTTGAATCTTGGAGAAGCGCGACAGGATCTCGAGCTGGAGGACCTCCGGATGTTCCTTGATGGCGTCCGCCTCCGTCTGGAATATTCCGTAGATGGCCAACACGTCGTCGTCCTTCTGACGAATGATCTCGAAGTCCTTGAGCAACTCGCCATACGGCCTGCCCCGGAGCTTCGTCAGCAGCCAGCCGAGGTTGCAGACGATCTTCTCCTTGTACTCCTGCAGCGTGGTTCCCTCGCTCGCCGACCGATAGATGAACGTCGGCAGCTTCTGCAGCTTTCTTCTGTTGCCAGGCGTCAGACGTCGCGAGGCCGTCTGACGATTAGCGTTTTCGATCGTCATCTTCCGCTTGCGCAGGTAGAGGGTACGAACGATAGATCCCTCGGCGTGGAACAGATCGGCGAGAACACGATGGCAGTGGTAGTAGATCTCGCTGTACTTGTCGACGCCCGTCTGCAGGTAGCACTTGTAGATGGCCGACTCCACTGCCCGGTTGCACCAGTAGAAGACTGGAAGACCGTGGTCGTCCCGCAGAACGAGGAACTGACCCAGGTGGTAGCGCAGACGGGCCATGAAGAGCTGCGGGCAGCGAATGACGGTCGTCGGTGGGTCCTTGTACTGAAACGCCTCGTCGAGGACCTCATCGTCGCAGGCCAGTGCGTCCTCCCACTCGAGCTCGCTGAGTCCGCCGTCCGATATCGTCAGCATCGTGATCGCGTTTCGTACGAACGCTGTGCCAAGCTTCGACTCCAGGCGGACGAATACCTCTATCAGGGCCATCTCCACGTTCTCCGGCGCCTTGTACTGCCGCATGTCGAGGCTCGACTTCCAGCCGACGGCGTGCTGCATTAGGAGCGACACGAAGAGCGGCTTTGGGCAACCGGAGATATGTTGAAGTATGATCGTCATCTGCTCGTTGCTCAAGGTCCGATTCTTCCGTTCAAGCACCAGCTGGATCATCTGCTCCGCCTCTCTCTTCCTTAGCGGCTGAACTTCGACGTAGGACCTGTTGACCTTGAAGGAATTCCTCAGGTTCTGCATTATCACAGGGCTATGGCTACTGGCGCTGAGGATCAACTGGACCTTCTGCGGGTAGACCTTCGGGAGCCAGGACAGACAATGCGAGTTGTCTTCATCCGGCTTCAGCTTATCCAGACCATCGAGGACGATGAATAGCAGACCAGAGTCGCCCAGGCGCAATGCAGCATCCCGAAGGATGCGGGTGAAGTACCCGTTCAGGTCTTGGTGCTCGATGGCGCTTTTCGGCACCGATATCTCGAAGACCTCCGAGAGTTGCTTACCGAGCACCGTCAGAATGTCTGGCACGTTCATACTAGCAGGGGTCGACCCGACAAAGCGGACAACGCTGACGATGTCCGATCCGTACCAGCTGCGCAAGTTGGAGTTGATCAGTGCGACCAGGGTCGACATCCCGCTTCCTGTATCTCCGTGAACGATCAGCGGACACTCGTGGGCCAGGCAGAAATCTAGTCTAGTCTTGACGCTTTCGAGATCGTAGACGCCTGTACAGCAGTAAGCCGTGAGGTCGTTGCAGATCTTTGCCTGCTGTACGACCTCCTCTTCGATGTAGTTGAGGATCTTCGACATCCTGAACTTGTCGAGGGCGAACGTGGCGATCATCTCCTTACAGTCGTGGACGAAATCCTTGGTCAGCTGCTCCAGGTAGATCTCGTTCTCCGCCTTCAGGAACGCCTTCTGCTCGGCCGTCAGCGTCTTCGAGTCCGTGTTCTCCTCCCAGTCGATGATGTACTGCTGCAGGTAGAGCGGGTCCTCGGATCCTCTCGTCTCCTGCCGGTTGATGATGGCGTTCAGGTCCTTCGAAGACCTCTCCGTCGTCTCTTCGTACTCCGTGTGAGACCACGAACGTGAGATGTTCTTCCGGTGGCGCTTCGCCAGAGTTTCCTTCAGCCGTTCGAGGCTCTGCTTGAGCGCCTCGATCCTCCTTTGCTTCCCCCGGTCGACCATCCGTTGCTGGTTTCGCTCTATGATGTCGATGAACGTGGGAGCCAGTTCATCGTCGATGTGGTACTCGAGGCCTTCGATGTGTCGCGCGTAGCAGATGCAGTATCGAGCGTGCAACGTGGACATTGCGAAGTGAACCTCCTTCTCCAGCTCTACAACAAAGGTTACAGATATAAAGACCCTGACCGTATACTGAAACGGTAGCCAACACTGAAACTGAAGCTGAAAGTCTCGAATACGATCTAAACATTGTGAAAGCTCCACTCGTTAAGACCAGCCTAGCACGGTAGATGGCGAAGGGTGGCCGGAGACATGTCATTATGTAAATCTCCTATTACAGTTACAATTACACGTATCAAGTAACAAAAACATTTACTGAGTAGTAATCAAGAAAGAGGGGGCCTATGTTAGCATTAGCTATCGTTTCTATAGGCTCCTGTTGCAGTGTTTTAGCAGTCCGTTAAGCTAGTCCTGAGGCAGCCATGGGTATGAAGTGTTAGCGACTTCTTTTCTTTAGCCTTGGCATATGAGAGTTGGCGGCCAGTTCTCTACCTCGCCTTCCCATCGACAGTGTACAGTCGGTGTACTCATTATAGCCGTGTTTGTTAGGGGTGCAGATGGAGCAGGAATCTCTAACCAAATTTCTGCCCCGGCGGGTATTTGAACCCCCGATGTCTCGACTGACGGTTTAGCGCTAACCACTGCACTATCGAGCACAGGTACTTACTGATACCTAACTGTAACTCTAACACTTGTTTTGTGCATTAAACAAATTCCAAATTCCCAACTGGCTATTCCTCCGGAAGATGGCAGTTTTCGCACAACGTACCGCTCTTGGCCAGGAGTTCTACAACCTCAGAGGCGACGATGCCTTGCTCCTGGGACATAAGGAGTGTTTTCTCGATGGCGTCTCGCATGTTCTGCTCCATGTTGAACCACTGGCGAGCCGCGGACTTCCGAAGCTGTTCGTTGTAGATGCCGTACTCCATGATACCGAAACTGGTTATCTTGCTCGAAATGGGCTGTAAAGACGAGAAATTTAAAAGGTCACAGTAAAGGAGCTAATTGGATGAATAGCAGAATGGTGAGGGTGCCTCAGTTTAGTTGCTCTTGAAACAGCGCTATATAAATGTCCAGTTACATTTACAATATATACCACAGTTACACACAAATACAAGCAACTAAAGTTTAACGTTTTAATATGTATATGGCATTCAAATGTAGTGTTGTATCAAAACCAATAATAATAGGCCTACTATATTTCCTCTAAGGACTTGACTTGTCTGTTTAGGCCAGTAGCCACGACCCAAATGCATGCGTTCATATGCTTAAGGGCTGACTATGACAACGCTGTGTATGCGACGCTGACTCTTTCCCCCATTAACCAACTGCAGTCTATCTTAAACGCTGTGACCCGTCTGATTGCAGGCCTGCCTAGATTTGGGTACATGTCCAGCTTCATTGCAATGGCTGCCGATGCACAAACCCACTGAGTATAAGATCCTAATGCTTCTGCGTAATTGCCTTGTAGGCTGTGTTCCATCTTGTCTCAGGGAGTTGTGTCTCGGTCGCATTCATTCCTGACCGAAGATATCTTCGCTCTGCTGCACAGTGTGACCTGGTTGTTCCGTCAACCAGAACATCCACAGTACAGCACAGAGGCTTCGCCGTGGTCGGTCCAACTTTCTGGAATAGGTTGCCTATGGCATCTGACGACATGAGCTAATCGGTCTTTCTTTACCTCTATTCCAAAAGCGTTTGGAAACCATCTTGTTCGATCCTGGCTTTCCGTCGTTAGGTCGACAGAGCCTCTGACGAGTTTCTCTTGGAGAGGTGCTATATAAATCCGTGGTTACATTTCATTCATAGTCCCGGAGTCAGTCCTGAATCAATCAATCAATCAATCATTCAATTTCGTTTATTCTCAAACTCAAGTTGACAAAATCGCAACTTGTAATTCCTGACGATGGAAAACCTGATCGAACAAAATAATTGTTTCCAAGCGCTTACGGAATAGGGTTAAAGAAAGACCAAGAAGCTCATGTCGTAAGATGCTAGGCAACCTATTCCAAAGCAAAGATTCTATGCTCCACTGTGGATGCTCTCGTTGAGAGAACAACCAGGTCACTTATTATTACTAGTCGCTAAGGAATTACCGACTGGCTTAACGACTCGGAGGAGGAGAGTGTCAAGGTGTCGCGTCACCTTGAGGCAGTAGACCGGCGGAACAGAGTTCTTGTCTAGTTGATACCACTCCTGGAGTAAGTCCGCGTGAAGAATCTTGAGACTCGCCCAGACTTTCTCGAAGGACTGGAACAGCTTCACCGGAAGTGTCATCGGAAGTGCCGCGTGTCCATATTTGTTACCCAGAAGAACCTAAAGAAAAGGATCCGCATAAATCAGTTTAGCACAAGATGAACTATTATTTCTATTAAATATTAATTCATCCGTTACTTAGTGAGCTTCCTCTTTCCACTCTCGTCCACTATTTACTACTTTACGGTTATTTTATAGACAGGTCAACATGGTTGACTGTTTCTGTAATGTCGTGCGTCTAATTAGCATACGTGTTCATGACGTTCCGAGTAGCTAATCAGTACTTCCAAATCTTTAAAGTTTAATCAAGTACATGTGACTAAAGCTTAACGTTTTAATTGCTGAACTGTTTCAAATTCGAATATGCTATAACAATAATTGGGCTCTAAGCGTTCAATAATAATTTTCTTCGTTTAATATATCAAAGTTATGCTGCTTATGTTGAGGTTATCTTGCTTGAAACATTAATTTCTTCGACCTGCTGAATAACTCCCATGACCCTGACGCGATTTGCTGAAATTGTATAGCTGGTCTTTATCGACTAACCCCAGACATTATCAACTCACCACAGTCGTTATCGACTAACCCCTATCCTAGTCGACTAACCCCAACCTTCTCGCAATCTACTGACCACAAAGAAAGGTCCCGACGATATCCTCCGGCAGAACTCGATCTGTTCAAGGTAGACTGGGAGGTTCTCCGGTTCATAGGCTGTCTCCTGGGCCACTCCCCATCTGAGGTCGACCAGCTGGAAGTCGAGGTTACTCTTCCGAGCGAACTCCTGCAGCTTCGGAACAGCCGTTCGAAGAATCCAGCTCCTCTCGTCAATCATATCTACATCAGTACCAACCGCTGATTTAATATTTTGTCCATTGATTTGGTTCATTTGTTTGTTGAATTTACCTATTTAGTAGTTTTGTATATATAATCTGTTGGTTGTTAATGTATCTCTTTGCTTAACAGTTTCTTTCTTAATTTGCTAATTGCGTTGTTTGTTTATTTATTTATTTGTATATTTATTTGTTTTTTATATGTTTATTTTTATTGCGTTGTTTCTTTATTGTTTCTTTGTTTGTTTATTGTTCATTTGTTTGTTTATTTATTTCTGTATTTATTCATGGCGTTTTTTATTATTAGTTTTTTTGTTTGCTTGCTGCTTATGCGTTGTTTATTTAATTGTTTATTTATTTCTGTATTTGTTCATGGCGTTATTTATTTATTAATTTTTTTGCTTGCTTGTTTGCTGCGTTGTTTATTTATTTGTTCATTTAATTGTTTATTTGTTTATTTATTTATCTATTTGTTTATTGCAATGTTCATTTATTTTTTTAAATTTCTTTGTTTGTTTGTTGCGTTGTTTATTTGTTTATTTACTTATTTATTTATTGTGCTTAGTACACGTGCAAGTGCAGGAAATCTGAGACGCAATATAAGTGTGCGTAAACAATTTATTCAGAGTCGTTACATTAAATCGGAACTCACAATCGTCAGGATTGTCGGGTCGTTCGAAAGTGCTGCGAGTCAGAAGCTGTTGCGGGGCTTTAAGATAAGACTGAAGACCGAGATAGAGAAAAGTAGGTGTCTAGAGGGTTTCCCAAGACCTAGTCTGCATCCGGTTCTGGATTCGATTTGTGGTGGAAAGAGAAGACTTGCCCCCTCTATTGGTTCAAATCTTCCGCAGCGTCAAATTCACCAAGGGTTTGCAGTTTCACGTTCTCGCCTGAGAATTTGTAACACATATAATACTCACCTGAGAATTTGTAACACAGGTAATACTTACGGTACCTGAGAATTTGTAACACAGGTAATACTCACCTGAGAAGTTGGAACACACGTAGTACTCACCTGAGAATTTGTAACACAGGTAGCATGTTCTCACCCGAGAAGTTGGAAGCCAGGTAGACTCTGACGACTCGTTTCTGCGTGTGCGGCAGGTCTTCGAGACTGCCGCGAAGGAGACGGATCTTCTGCGGACCAGTGGTGAAGAAGAGTTCGGATCGGACGCTGTAGAAGGCGTCGACCGACTGCTGACTGTCCAACATCACCCGATCGTCGACGGCAGAAGGGAGGTTCTCGCTCTCCGTGAACTCACTCACGTTCAGCTGCGAGTCGGAATCGAAATCGCTCGCATCGAGCTTCACCGTCGAGTGACTCCCCTTCGGTCGCGTCGGCACACTCGCAGGGCTCAGTTTACCTGCGGCAGCAGCCCGGAGTTGATCGCCGACCTGGATCATCTCCCGTGTCATCTGTACGCCGTACTCGGCGAGGATGCGCTTGAGTGCCTCTCGTTCCAGCATCTCACGGATCTTGACGATGACGCCGTCGGCCTCAGCAACGTTCCAGTCGGCTGCCTCGTTGATGATGACCTCCGTGAGGCGGGAGACAAGTGAAACTTGAATGACCTCGGATACCTGGCAAGAATGCAAGACGTAATATAGTACAAAACAATATAATATGATAAAACGTGACGTGATATGACGTGACATGACGTAACATGGCATGGCAGGAAATAACATAACATAACATAGCATAAAAATAATATAACATGACGTAACATAACATAACATAAAATAATATAACATAACCATAACATAACATAGCTTAACATAAAATGACATAACATGACATAAATTAGTATAGCATAACTTAATATAACTTAACATAACATAGCCTAATAAGGGTATTAAGTGGTTCAGAAGTCTGTGTTAGAACCACTGCAAATTAATCTCGAACGCTTAATAGCCCAATTTTCCTACCTTCTTCTTAAATGCTGTGACAGTGTCCACTGAGACAGTACTATCATCCAAACCATTCCACAAATCCCCAACTCCTCTTGCACTGAAGGATTTCTGCCCTAATAATAATACTATTTATAACAACCGTCACAGTGAAACTTTCTTCTCTATTTTCTCCTCTGTAGAAAATAATAAAACCTAATACCATAAAAAAAATTACTTAAAAAACGGTCTCTTATAAGAACGAGTACCTACCTCGACGTGCGCCTGCTTCAGCAGCTGACTGACCACCTGTGAGATGAACTCGCCCATCCTGATGCCCTGACGTGCCGGCGTCGCCCCCGTCCTATCTGCCGCAGCAAACGACCGGCGTTTCTGGTGAGGCATCGCAAGCACCTTCTGCAGTCTTCGGCTCGGCTGCTTGATGACGACATCAGCCACGTCACGATTCAACTCCTGCAACCGCGCTCCAGCCTTATCTGGCGCAGAATAAATCATCGTTGACATTAATGTGTTCACGTGGTACATAACTCCACAATGATGAATAATGTATGTGTGTATGTAAGTAAGTAAGTAAGTAAGTAAGTAAGTAAGTAAGTAAGTAAGTAAGTACATTCTTTATTACACCATTAGCAAACGCACAATGGGACAGTAGCTAGAAGCATTGAATGTAAAACATAGAGTAATAAATTGAAATAATATTATATAATAAGTAAATAAGTAAGCAAGTGTATGTATGTATGTATGTATGTATGTATGTATGTATGTATGTATTTATGTACGTAAGTATGTATTCATGCATCAGCCATAAGTATGCACGTATGTGTGTATTTTTGTAAGTATGTATTTATGTATGTATGTATGTATGTATGTATGAATGCACTATGCATGTAAGTATGTATGCATCTACGTATGTGTATTTATGTATGTATGTAAGTAAGTATGTATGCATGAACGTAAGTATGTATGTGTGTATGCATGTGTGTATGTATGTATGTATGTATGTATGTATGTATGTATGTATGTATGTATGTATGTATGTATGTATGTATGTATGTATGTATGTATGTATGTATGTATGTATTTATGTATGTATGTATGTATGTATTTATGTATGTATGTATGTATGTATGCATGCATGCATGTAAGTATGTCTGTATGTAAGTGTGCATGTGTTCTGGAAGCCAGTGAATGTCTCAACCTTTAGCCTTGACGGACATTTCGTTGAGGTAGGCGAGATGGGCCATGGATGATCGGCGTCCCTGTCCAGTGATGTTCTTCTGGTCGCCCTTCAGGGTCCCGTCTGCCTTCGACTGACCTTCGCTCATCAACGCAACGCACTGCTGGCCAGGGAAGTATCGCCGTCTCTGTGTTATGACGACCAGGATTCAGACAAAAGACAATAGACAAAAGACAATAGACAACATCATCCTGTCTCTCTCCTTCTTGTCTTCTATTGTCTTGTTCGCGTAGTTTACTGCGTTGTCTTGTAGTGCATTGTATTGTCTGGTGTTGTCTTTTATTGTATTACATTGTATTGCTTTGTATTGTCTTGTCGTGTCTTAATTGGTCTTGTGTTTTCATTACCAACGCTTACACGCCTCTACTTTGGCTTGGCTTGTCTCGCTTCATCTCACATTTACGTGTAATGTAAGGCCAATTATAATGCAATCTGTTCTCTCCTGCTCTCTCCTTTTCTGTTCTAGTTTGTTCTGTCTTGTTCTGTGCTGTTCTATTCTAGAGCTTGTAGATTTTTTAGACCTTGTTTAGCTGAAATAGATCGTTTAAAGTAGTTCTACAGCTCGTTTAGCTATTCTAGATCTTGTATGTCTGCTCCAAGTCTTGCTTGGCTGTTCTAAAACTTATTTAGCGGTTCTAGAGATTGTCTAGCTGTTCTAGATCTTGTTTAGCTGTTCTAAAACTTATATAGCGGTTCTAGAGATTGTCTAGCTATTCTAGATCTTGTTTAGCTGTTCTAAAACTTATTTAGCGGTTCTAGAGCTTGTTTAGCTGTGTGAAGAGCAGTACGTGTAGACCTGTATGTATCCTGTACCTACCGCTCCACAGTAGAGCTGTCGAATGGCGGGATCTTCGACGGACCAGGCTAAACAACAAATCAAATCAAATCAAATCAATAAAGTATTAAGGAAAATTTAAAAAAGCAACAGAACAAAGAGAAAGACGAACTCTAATCTCAGCCGACAACTTCTGTAGCGCCAGAGTCATCACGCACCCGGTTTCAACAGATTCTTCTCGTTACATAAAGTCACGTAACATTACGTTGCACGACGCTACATCAAGTCACGTTACATTGCGTTACGTTACGCCACATCCTGTTAGGTTGCGTTAAGTTGCATTACGTCAAGTATGGCACGATGTATAATACTACCTTGCATTACGATACATTGCGTCACGCCATACTTCGTTACGTAGCGTTACATTACGTTACATTGCGTTACATTGCGTTACAGTGCGTTACATTGCACCACATTGCGTTGCATTGCGTTACAGTGCGTTACACTGCGTTACATTGCGTTACAATACGTTACATTACGTTACATTGCGTGGTCTGCGGTCAAGGTTACCAGGGTCAAGCTCCAACACTGACCTCTTTGCTCTACTCGCCGGTACAAGATGCCGCGTAAGGTAACGGCTATTACCTCTGCCAGCATTTCCATGGGCATTGGATGGGACCCATGTGGGCTCTATACTGCCCAATATGGGAATACGGGTCCTATATGGGCTCCATGTGGACATCTTCGAAGGTATCTGATCGCCCAGGGTTCCCAGCGCTAACTGCGGTGGGCCCGCATTGAGCCATCGGTGACAAATTGTGGCAGAACTGGGTAAAATGACACCAGGCAATAGCGAATTTAAGTGAGATGCTAGTGGCCTACCGTCGAATGGAGCAGGCGGTCGGCGGGAGGGACACAGGTGAGATCGTGCAGGACAGAAAGGCGCCATTCTCGTCAGGGAACAGTCCTCCTGAAAGAATTCAAACAAGGTTGTTGTTTTGGGGTATAAAATGTCGACAACGGTTGGTTACTAGAAGGGATCCCGTCCTAAGCAAAAAAAGAACCGGAACGCCGGTGTCAGACGCCTTGTTAATCTAGGAATGTTCCTGTGAATCCTGTCTAAAAACTACCGGTCGTCAAAAAGGAACCGGAACGCCGTTCCGGTGCGTTCCGGTCCCAACCGATCCCTGATTAGTTACTAGTCCACATTTCTAGCGTGAATAATAGTTATACGACACCGATACAGCAGACTAAGACAGTTTTCTGTCGATATGAATGTATGAACGTGACGGTGAATGAAGCGAATAATATCATAAAATTGGTTTAGCCTACGTGGTTTTAAAAAGTCGCAGTCTTTGTAGGAACCACTGCAAGTTAATCGGTAATGCTTAATATCCCATCTGCCGTAGCTTCCTCTTAAAAGCTGTGATATAACAAAACATGATATAACATAATATTACATAACATAACAAGGGTTTTGAGTGGTTCAGAAGACGTGTAGTCTGTGTTAGAACCACTGCAAATTAACCTCGAACGCTTAATAGCCCAATTCCCATGCTTCCTCTTAAAAGCTGTCATGGTGTCCACTATCATCCAAACCATTCCACGTGACGGAATGTAATAAGAGAGTATAGTGGTTGAAGTTAGGCGGAAGTTTCTACATGGAAGTCTAACATGTAAATGTACACTCTGCTAATTTTTCGATGAGTTTATCGGGTGAGATCCTACACTACTGGTGCACGTTTCAATGGGTGCCCCGAACCTTGCCAGCATTCCTTGTACATTAGGTGGGACCCCTATTCGAGTCCATATGGAAATAGAGGTCCTAATATTGGATCCATACATGTACATGCTGGATGTAGCGTAACATAACTGTCTGCGTTTACTTTACCAGTTTTCTGCATCCTTTGGCCGACTGTGTCAGTTGTCTTCTTGCTTTGATGGCACCGCTGTTTTCTTTTATGTCGCCGCCTTTGTCTTTGACCGCGCCGCCGCCGCTGCCGATGCCGCCGGTGCTAGTGCCAGTGGTCACAGAGTCCCTGCATCCGCTGCCGGTGCTTGTCTTTGGTCTCTGGTAAACCTTCATTTTGTCTTCTATGTATCGACGTCTCTGTCCAGTAATTTTCTGCCGATCGACCTTCGCTCCGCAACGCAACGCTCTGCTGGCCAGGAAAGTATCGCCGTCTCTACTCTATCGCCGTATGTAGCGGATCATTTATAATATCCCAGGCAACCACATGCGCTGATTAGGTATAACGAGATCGCGTTGTGTAAGATGGTGGTAGGCGGTGAACAGTCACGAGATGGGCAGAGTGCAAGTCCGGAGTATGTGATGGAATCACTGTGTGTGTAAAACATACAGTGAATGGTTAATATTATCTACGATTCGTAAATCTGCTCGCACTACTGCACAAGCATCAGCTTGCACATTTCTGCACTCCGACGCGTTTCTTAATACTGGTTTCCATTCACGCTTTGATCGTCTGCATTAGGCCCTACTGTACATGCACAAATAAATGAGAAAGGGGCGAGCCTGTCAGCGGAAGGTGTCAGGTTCCTATGGGTTTTTACCCGTTGACACTCACGAACTACTGTAACAAATTGTAACATGAACTTTTGCTTTTGGTGATCACTATTACGTTTGAATTGTAACGTGACTAGTTCTAATGGCCCATGGGTCGTCAAGAAGAGACTGGTGATCCTGAAGCTGCCCTTGAAATCCTCTGCCAGCATTTCGATGGGCGTTATATGGGGTTGCTCTTGCTCCTTCCACCACAAATCTAACCCAGTAGTCAGCGTACTGAACTGTCAATCGAAAGGTCGGGGGTTCAAATCCCCGCCAGAGCAGAAATTTGGTTCGACATTTCTGCTTCACCTGCACCTCCTAGCCAACTCAGCTATAATTAGTACATTGACCGTACACTGTCGGTGCGTAGATAAGACGGCGAGGGAGAGTACTGGCCACCCGCACACATATGCCGAAGCGAAGAAAGTGAAGTTGCTAACACTTTGTACCCAGGGGCGTCTATCCCCCCTAAGTCATTGGAGCAACTTCCCCTTCCTCCCTCTTTTCCCCCTCCTCCTTCCTTCCCCTCCCCTCTAAAATGGTGGCACACACATTGACAGATCTCCCTCCCCCATTTCTTGGATGGAGCATTTGCTCCACAGTTTCTATGGTGTAGACGTCCCTGTTTGTACCTGTGGCTACCTCGGGGCTCAGGCAGGGGCGTCTACACCATAGAAACCTTGGAGCAAATGCTCCATCCAAGAAATAGGGGGGAGATCTGTCAGTGTGTGTGTGCCACCATTTTAGGGGGGGGAAGGAACGGGAGGGGGAAAAAAGGGACGTTGATCCAATGAATTAGGGGGGATAGACGCCTCTGGGTTCAGGGACTGCTCTTCTTCAAGTTTACAAGCCACTGTGTTTGTAGACATACTGAGATAGAATTTGGTACATTTGTTCCAATTGTATTACAAGCCTCAGCGCGTAATTTAGTCCAGAAACCCGAGATTTGATAGGCCCTACCTTTCTTCCCAGCAGATCAAACTCTCCTTTTATTGTCCTAGTAAATGACCTTTGACCTGACCGACATTCGCGGTTTTCACAATCTGGGTCACATCAACGCAGCATGTATGGCCGCATTCAAACACTAAATAAGAGCGTCTGTATTCTAAAGTTAACTTCTACTAACAGAACTACTAATTACTACTAGCTGTAACCCGTGAAAAATCACGGTATATAAAAAACAATTATTATTGCAGTGATAGCAATTGAGCTTACTTCCCGTTATATTATGACGTCATAGGCCTATTATAGGCCTATAGCCGTCGTCAAGACAGCGTAACACAGCTAGACAGCTAGTCTGCTGGCAAGACAACCGTCACCAAGGCGGCAGTATAGTGACGTCACAATAGTGTTTGTTTACGGGACAGACAGACAGACAGACAGACAGACAGACGTACAACGGTTATTATGTAAGTTGATTATTAAAGTCCAGCGGGTCGAGTGAAATTCGACGTCATAGGTCACTGAATCATAACGTCACAATCTTCTAATTGCGATTAAGTCCATTAGGCCTACTCTTTGCATTGCATATTTTACGCAAAATACAAATCTGGTGACATGTAAATTTGCTAAAACAATGCGTTAAAATGCAATGCGGTGTAATACAATATAGGCCCATAATAAAAGTTTTGAACTGGAACAAAAGTTTTAAAACCGTGCCATTAAAAATTATATGCGTATTTTCATCTGAAACCGGTTTAGCTACAGCGGGGGATTTACGGGCTAAACAAATACCCTAAATCCCAAGGACAAAATCCCGTTACATTTAATATTATAAAATTGCTAAAAGGGCAAGGTTGCTGTGTATTGACAATAAATAGATAATAACTAATGCTTCCACAAGTTTAGATATCAGACAAAATTAAACTTTCAATCGAAGCGTATTAGATTTACCAATAGCGTAGAGAGAGAGAGCGTTTGTCCGCTTTGATACGTAAACTTAAGCGACAAGGGTATCTGCCAACAGTGGCGGATCCAGAGGAGGCGATTGGGGCGAAATATTAGAGCATGTCCTCCATGATTTGCTCCCTCCAATACGATTATCCGGATACTCTCTTCGGCCTCGCTCGCATAATCGTGAGATACCGCGATCCGCGATATGATCATCTGACAGGGAAGGGTTACATTACCAGGTTATTGTATAAATGAAAACAATTGCTTACTTATTTACTTATTTTATAATTTTTATTTCGATTTATTACTTCTATGTTTTATATTCAATGCTTCTAGCTACTGTCCCATTGTGCGTTTGCTAATGGTGTAATAAAGAATATACTTACTTACTTACTTACTTATTTTGTTGCAGCTGAATCTTTACACTTTTTGATGAACTTTTCCAAGAACTTTTTATTTACCATTTCCAATCAAAACAAAGTATGGATATTTATTACTTAAGTTCGTTTTGTTCGGAATATGTGTATAATTAACGTGAGTTTTACAGGAAAGACGAGATTGTTGCGAAGAATGAAACGTTTGAAATTTCTAAAATGTCTGAAGTTTACAATTTGTGCGTACTGTGTTTTGAGTTTGGCGGCTATAGTCTTCGCTCTGCTTGCCCATGTCTTACGACTTGCAAACGATATCCTAGAAACAGAGAAACTATCGATGAACAACACTTTGATAACTTTCCGGCTCTCGGATCGATGGGGAATGGGAAACGAAATGTTTGCCCTGGCTTCCACGTACGGGATAATGCGATCCAACGCGGACCACTTGCTATGTGTCGATCGAAAGGCATTTATTTTAGAAGTGTTCCGCCTGGAAAAATTAGCCAGATGTAGTGCAGACGCTTTGGTTCGATATCACGATGCACAGGTACGTGAGGAGGGCTTTTACGCCGAGTACGACCCTACACTGCGTTCTCTTCCGGTAGGGCATCACGTGGTTGTGGGGCGGTTTCTCCAGTCGTGGCGATATTTTAAGGGCAGAGAACAGAAAATCCGAGAGTTGTTTACTTTCAAAGATGATCACCTAAGACGCGCTCGTGAAGTGTTGACACGCAGCGTAGAAAGCCACGTTATCTGCCATGGCTGCTCGAACGAAATCATCAAAATTGGCCTTCACGTTCGGCGAGGCAACATGGTTGAAGACCAAATATTGCGCGAAAAGGGCTATAAGGTTGCCGACGAAGCCTACCTCAATCGAGCAATTGGATTCTACAAAGTGCGCTTCCAGAACAGTCGAACGATTTTCGTGGTGTGTAGCGATAGCATGGACTGGTGCCAAGGTGCGCTACAAAATCGTAGCGATGTGGTGTTTGTAGCGACTGGTCGACCGGAGTTGGACATGGCAGTCCTGTCTCTTTGTGAGCACAGCATCATCACTGTGGGCTCGTTTGGATGGTGGGCAGCTTGGCTGGCAAATGGTGTGACCACTTACTACAAGGACTGGCCACGGAGAGAGTCGATCCTGGCAATGACAACACGCCACGAGGACTATTTTCCGCCAACTTGGATCGGACTTTGACAGTTGGAGGACGGTGGCCGAACAGATAGAGCACTTGACCTGGAACGTGAAGTGTATGGGTTCAAGCCTCCACTCACGTGATAACTGGAGATTAATTGCCACGTACTTGAGTTCTTTGCTCACAGTTGCTCAGTGCCATGCAGTTGTGAGTGCAGTGTGCACTTCTGAAGTTTGGAAAGTAAAGTTGTATTGTACTGTAAAATAAGGATCAAATTACTAGTTGCACCGATTGTGTGCCAGATGTAACAATTTCCTTGAGTCGTAACTTTCTGAATGTCATGACGAGTTGTTGCGGCTAGAGACACTGTGTAATTGATAATTACAATAGTTTTTCAGCAGTCATGTGAAAAGCCCTTAAATGGTGAAATGTATTATTATTATTTTAATTATTATTATTATATGAAGATTTATTTCCATGTACTTGCATGTTGGCAGTGATTTTGTGCAGTGGAGGTAAGGCATGATTGTCAATGCTTTTTGTGCTTTGGGAATGTGCCAAGCTGCACTATGGAAAGGTGCTAGAAAGAGTGCAATATTCGTGTTTTGTTACTTTACATTACTTGTAAATGGGTGGACCATTCTTGAAATACCAGGCCATCTGGGCCAACTCAGTCATCCATCCTTTTGGTAAAGATGCAAGTTGGAAACTTTTGTAGGTGTAGAGAGGTTGATAGGTGTACTCTTATCTTTTATGGTGTTCATGTTTTCCTTGGGGTGCTCAATAGTGTAGCGGTTAATGTGCTGGACTGTCAAAATCGATAGGTCGGGGGTTCAAATCCCACCAGGGCAGAAATTTGGGTCAAGATTTCTGCTCCACATGTGCCCTCTAGCCAACTCATCTATAATGAGTACACTGACCTTTGGTGGGAAGATGAGACGGCGAGGCAGAGGACTGGCCACCTGCCCTCATCTGCCGAGGCTAAGAAAATGAAGTCGCTAACACTTCATACTCATGGCTGCCTCAGGGGTAGCTTAAGGAACTGCTCTGCTTCTTATGAATGTCTTCGTTAAGTCTCTAGACTGTGCAACTGTCGTGTTTCTGATAAGACTTGTGTTAAGCGCCTGTGAGTAAGAGTAAGCTATTTGCCGTGACTTTCTTGTTTTGGTGTATTCTCGAGATTACAATTACGATGAACATGTTACAAGTAAAGCAGTTGGATGACTGCGGTCATGTGTTTTTGCCTCTGGTCAGATGATCGTTTGAACTTGGGAGCATCTTCCAAAGAGCTTCTTTGAAGGCACAGAAACAACTGTTACCATTACCTTTTTAAATTTATCAACATATAAAATATCAAGGTAAATTTAAAAAGGTAATCATAAAGGTGATATATTATGTTTGAGATTTGATGTGTGTATGTTGACCTCCTTTGAGTTTGCTGGTTTAGATCTGTTTTGTTGGATAGAAGACGAAGAGCAGTCCCTAAAGCAAGCCCTGAGGCAGCCATGGATATGAAATGTTAGCGACTTCATTTTCTTAACCTCGGTATATGAGGGCGGGTGGCCAGTCCTCTTCATCGCCGTCTCATTTTCCCAACGACAGTGTACGGTAACGTAATCATTATAACGGAGTTGGCTAGGGGGCGCAGTTGGAGCAGAAATTTCAAACCAAATTTCTGCCCTGGCAGGGATTTGAACCCCCGACCTCTCGATTGAGTCTAGCAGTCCAGCACGCTAACCACTACGCTATTGAGCACCCCTTTGTCGGATAGAGGATCACTAAAACACCTTTGTAGCGCCTTTCATGAATGTCTGTTGTAGAGGTGCTATTTAAATCTGTGCAATCACTTACCATATGGCAATGATTAGATTAACCACGTTCATGAATGTTAGCTTTGAATGTCAAAATCTGTCATAGTCAAATGCATCTTTCACGTAGTTCCGTGTTTGGAACAGATAGGTAGAAAATTACATCTGTGCATTGCTGGGATCTTCACTGAAAATTTATCTTGGTGTTGTCTCACCGATTTTTCTATTTTCTTTTGAATTTGACGTTTTGTTATTTTAAGATTTCCGTTAAATGTATTTTGCTCAAGAATGAAAGTCATTTCAGATGGTAATATAAATGGGTTCCTTATTGTTTTAATTACTGTAACAGGGGGTAAGATGAAAGGGTGTCCTTATTATTTTAATTACTGTCACAGAGGGTAAGATGAAAGGGTTCCAAGGTTATTATTTCAGTTACTGTAACAAAAGGTAACATGGAAGGGTGTCCTTATTATTTTAATTACTGTAACAAAAGGTAACATGAAAGGGTGTCCTTATTATTTCAGTTACTGTAACAAAAGGTAACATGAAAGGGTGTCATTATTTTAATTACTGTAACAGGGGGTAAGATGAAAGGGTGTCATTATCTTAATTACTGTAACAAAGGATACATGAAATGTGTCATTAGTTTAATTACCATAACAAAGGGTAGACATGAAAGGGTGTCCTTATTATTTTAATTACTGTAACAAAAGCCAGCATGAAAGGTTGTCATTATTTTTCTTGCTATAACAAAAGGTAACGTGGAAGGGTGTCCTTATTTTAATCACTGTTTTACGTATTAAGTTGTCTCTGTAGCAAGTGAGAAGTGGAGAAAATAGAAAAATTTGTCAGTGTATTCTTGAATTACTAATCAGTTTAACGATTGTGTATTGTGAAGGGTGCTATAGAAGTCATGAGATTACATTTGAAACAAAACGGGCATACTAGTTATATTTATGCAAACACACTGCAGGCTATCTTTGCTTTTCTTGTCAGTATCTTAAGAACTGTGTAAATATGCTTATCCCATTGTTTGTTCTTTTTGTTTGCTCATGTCATTGTATCTGGATGGTAGTTTTTCTATTATAAGTGAATCAATTTCCTGTTTGCTGACAGCTCACACCTAACTTCAGTGTGCTTTAAGTTGAGGTGAATTGATCACTCAGGTAGTACGGTTACCGGTTGGTTAGACCGCTCGCCTTGTAATGTGGAGTATGGGTTCAGGCCCAACCTGAAACGGCTACTGTGTAGGAAGTCCTTCACTCACAATTGCTCAGCACATTTAACTGATCCCTGCGAACAGGGATAGATGAACACTCTTACTTGAAGAACATCAGATCTAGAAAAAAGATATGGTTCAATACATGTAAGATCTCTATAGGGAGACTCAGCCTTCCACTCCCTAGGTGGCAGCTGTAAAATGAGCGGGCGCCTAACAGGTGGCCGAGACGTGCGTTCTAAAAGATCTTGTTAATTGTACTGTCGTACGTTTCGATGTTACGTAATGCGGTCTCTCAGTGAGCTTGTCAATAAACATGAATGTATTAACAAATAATTTTAAAGATTTAACTGGCTATGAATATCTCACTAGCAATGACAGATCCCAATGGCCTTGACATATTCCACTGCTATGACAATCCAACTGGCCTTGGCAAATTCAACTGGACATAGAGGTGAAATAGATGAATGGCAACACTCTTGCTCAAAGAACATATGATACTGAAAGATGCGGTTCGATACCTGCAAGCTCCCTATAGGTCGACTCAGCCTTCCACTCGTTCAGGGGTAGCTGTAAAATGAGCGGGCGCCTAACAGGCGGCCAAGACGCGTGTTCTATAAGATCTTAATAATTGTACTGTCATTTGTTTCAATATTACTGTGGTTTGTCAGTGAGCTTGTCCATGAAAACGAATATAGGCCTATTATATTATTATTAGTGAGAATTTTGACGCGATTTAAATCTGGGATTTTGAGTTATTCAATTGCAACTGTTCTGCTTCGAGTAATATTGTAAAGATGAATTTACTTGTATTTTGTTTCCGGTGTACTTATGGATAATTAAGATTATCTACCACTTTAACAACGAGAGTGTAGTAACAGCGACTAGGAAACCAATGCAGCTAGTCGTTAAAGTGTGTAGTCCGCACTTGGGCAGTGGCATAGTGCTGTGGATAGGACACTGTGAGGTCTAGTGATGTTAAGCAGTGCAAAGCGAGGTTAGTACTTTCATGCATGAGTGACCCTGCTGTCTATGGTATACATAGGCGCCGACTTTTGGTTTTGTCTCTGGGTGCCAGTCAGAGGCGGATCCAGAAAGTTTTACAGGGCGAACGGAAAAAAACTGATGACCTTTATTTTTTTTAGTCATCCGGAAAATTCCACATTATTTCGTCATTTTCCATCATCTACACATAAATTTTTTTTAAAGGGGCCATGTCTCGTAAAATTTTACGACTTTTTTTTAGGAATTCATCCCCAGACAAAAGTAGACGACCTTTTTTTAGGAATACCCCAATTTTTTTTATTTAAGGTCAGAATTCTTCTGGGGGACAGGCCCCCACTGAACTTTTTCTCTGGGTGCATTGGCACCCAAGGCCCCCAAGAAGTCGGCGCCTATGATGGTATACCTGGCTGTCTGAGCTGCTCAGCCCTTCATCACTCTATGACCGATTACGAATACAGGGTAGCCGATTGGTTAGTGCTCAGCCTCTAGCACGGAGAGCATGGGTTCGATCGTCGTCCTCTGAGAATGGGTACCATGTAGTTATTTGATAGCGGTGCTTAATAAATTCATAATAATAATAACAATACCAATAATAACAGTGTACACTGAAAGGTTAAAAGTGGTGGGTGGGTTGCTTCGTCCTTCAACCCCAGGGGATAAAGTTCCAGAGCAGTTTCCCTCTACAGTTTAAACACGTAGAAGTCTGTTTATTTCTTTTTCGACAATTGTACTGACAACTGACAGTGTGAGGTACCTTACACGGAATTTGCTGCTTAGTGTTCTGCAAATCAAAGTGGTTACATTACAATACATTTACCTCGTCTATCAGTCAACATCTCAAGTAATGTCACAACAAAAACTGTTGTCAGTGGTGGACAAATACAATGGGTGGGGGATAGATGAAAGCTCCCTGTAGGTCGACTCGGCCTTCCACTCCGTAGGGGAGCTGTAAAATGAGCGGGCGCCTAACAGGCTGCCAAGACGTGTTCAATAAGATCTGCACAATTGTACTGTCATGTTTCAATGGTACTGCAGTTTGTCAGTGACCTTGTCAATAAACCCGAATATTATTATTATTACCAGGAACAACAAACTCTTTGTTAAGACAACTAAAATGATCAAGAATTCTTTGTTAAAATAACTAGAATGAAACTGTCATCCAACAAGTCCAAGTCATTTACAACAAAGTTCCGACTCCATCCTTCACAAGATCTTCTCATGTGAGCCACCACGCTCTGAATGTTTCCTTCAAAATAAAACATTTAAAACACTTTAAATACACCAAATTTTAGGCATTTTTCAAGATAAAAATTAATATAATTGACTGGCTACTTTGCACAGCAATGCTGTTTTCTAATGTTCCTTCACTGGATATTATAAACAAATACATGTGTAATAGTATTCATTCATTCAGATCATGTAGTGCCTTCCAAGACACCTACTTGGGTATGCTCCCAGCCAAACCCCTGCAAACTAGAAGAAAAGCAGTTCTGCAAGGTAGCCCTGAGGCAGCCATGATTGATTATGAAGTGTTAACGACTTCATTTTCTTAGCCTCGGCATATGAGGGCGGGTGGTCAGTCCTCTCCCTCGCCATCTCGTCTTCCCACCGACCGTGTACGGTCGGTGTACTCATTATAGTTGGCTAGGAGGCGCAGGTGGAGCAGAAATCTGAAAAAACAAATTTCTGCCTTGGCAGGGTTTGAACCCCAGCAAGCTAACCACTACACTATTGAGCACCCTGCAAACTATAATAGTGTTGAAATGCTTGCGAGTCACTTGCTGGTTAGAAGAACACGGAAATCTGAAGAAAGCTTATTGGACATGGATAGCCCCACCACTGAAAAGGCACGATGAAGTCCTTGCAAATGGAACTAGTTAACCATGAAACATGAGTAAATCCAACCAAATCTGAGGTGCAGGGCTGTAGTGGTAAAATTAGAGGCTACCGGTTAGTTTTCCAAAACTAATAAGAGATTTAATAAAATATTTTTTAAGGTGAGTATACGGTCTCTAGAGGTGAGTATATGCTGTATACCCGCGTATACGCTCGACTACAGCCCTGCTGAGGTGGGCACCAGATTTCATGTAGGAGCACAATATTAGCAATCAGAAGTACAGATCTACATTTTAACATATTTTATATATATAATTCATTCATATGGAGAATTTATATAGCACCTCTCCAAGGCTATCTACTCACAAGCACTCCCGACCCAAACCCCTAATCATAATCAATAAAATTACATATTTTTTAGGCGTCTGTACCATGACAAAGATAATGACAATTCTGCCCGTAAACTTACTGGTGTTTAAAACATTTACGATGACTCTCCTTTGACTTTCTTTTTCCTGCAAAAATAATCAAATTAAGTGTTTAAAAATATGAAAAAATAATCACATTATGTGCTTAACAATTAGGAAAATAATCAAATTATGTGCTTAAAAATTAGGAAAATAACCAAATAATGTGCTTGAAATCTGACAACCTAAAAAATAAAGTGCCTGTTGAAGAGGAACTGCATTGTAAACAACCAATTCACCAAACCTTGTTTAATTGCTATGTTATTGTACTCTACTGTTCAAATGAATGCACCATCATCAGATTTTAAATAACAAAGTAATTTGGTATTCAAATTAATGCACCAGATTTGTGGCAATGAAAATAAATGGATAAGAAGTTGAATTTAAGATGTTTTACTTTGAATAAGTCTCCTCCTCCGGCGGAACAAAGGCTTCTTCTCGTTTTCTTTTTGTCTGCTTAACCTTCTCCTGCTGCTGGGCCTAAAAACACAAAAGTGTCTGCCTGAGAACACTACTGAGCAACACATCAGGTTTTCTAAATAAAGGTCATCTTCATGAATCTCCATGTCACAAAGCAGAAATTTCTTAGCAAACAAACCCAGGCATGGCAGCCGATTGGTTAGAGCACTCACCTTGTAACACGGAGAGTACGGGGTTTCATCCTCTGAGACGGTTACTGTGCAGGGACCTTGAGCAAGTCCTTCACTCACAGTGGCTCATCGTCATTAACTGCTTAATAAATGTGTACGGAACTTGAGCAAGTTTTTCACTCACAGTTGCTTCACGCCTTAGATTAACTGACTGCATGCACAATAATTGTAAAATAATAATAATAATCATAATAATAATAATAAGATCTGGAAATGGATACTGTACGTAAAGGTAAAGCTTACCCGTTTGGCTTCCTTCTTTTTCATGATTCTTTCCTTCTCCTTCTGGAAATATTCTCCCGTTTCAAGTTCTTTGTCAACCTGTGAAATAGAAAGATTCATAACAAATAATACATAATTATTTAGTGGAATTCAGCCTTGTTTCTCCAACAGATTGATTGTTTATCGCGATTTCACTTGACTTATAAAAGAGTTCACTAGAGGGTGCAAATTGAGCCGAAATCTTTAACATCCTTTCTGTCTTGGTAAGAATAAATAAAAACTAACAGACTGTAATTAGTAACTTCTATTGCGCCGGTGTCCACTGCACAAGGCATCAACCGATGGCACACCAAAACCAAACCGTAATCAGGTCGACATCTAGAAGATCAGTCCATAAGACCGTGCTACTCTCTACAACTGCGAGACGTGGCCCACACCATAGAGGAAGGTTCAGGACAGAAAACTGTCATGTCGCACACCCAACCTCTACTGAGTTTGCCACCAGAGAGAATAAACATAGAAAACACTGTGATAACATTAATTAATTAAATAAAACTTGAGGTAAATGAGCCCAAAAGAACAAGACGTGCCTTTCGTTCGGTCTGTGGTGGTGGGAAAGGTGTGTATTCCTTCTTCTTCTTCACGACCTTTGGTTTTCGTCGTTTGCTGACGTTCTGTTTCTTGAACTTTGGTAGAAATCGGTCCCACGATTCGTTCTTCAGCTCCGGATCCTTCGCTAATTCGCGTTTTATCATCAGACACTGAGAACAAGTAAAAGAACGCAAACTTAATCACGAGAAACCTTGAAAACCAAGCCCCAAAAAATCCAGTTGCTCTAGAAATACAAGTTCACTTAAAGAGAGAACAGGGAAAATTGAATTCTTACATTTAAATTAAAACTTGAACTTAAACAGAACTACACCTAACATCATCTCTGAATTTATTTGCCTCTATGTCTTATGGGCAGATCTTCTAGATACTGATCTGATTACAGTTTGGTTTTAGTTTGCCATCGGTTGAAACCTGTTGCATTAGACACCGGCACAACAGAAGTTACTAATTGCAATTTTTAATCGCAAACTACAGTGTGGAGGGATAACGCTGGAGTCAACATCTATCATTGTACTGCAATTCTTGCATGGCAAGTTAACCCCTATGCTGTATTAAGTTAATGGCTTTGGGCGGACACAATGCCACTTTGCGTTAAATAGCATGACACATAAACTGGGAGTGCTTAAATGATTGCAAACTCTACTGAGTTCAACTTTAAATCTGCAGGATCAACAGAAACTGATGGTCAGTTGAAACAGAAAAGGCATGCTTTTTCAGGTCCTACCTTGATGTTATAAATCGGATGAATGTTTCTCATACAGTCCTCGACAATTTTTCGAACCTGAAAGCACAGCCAAATTATTGTATGCACATATTATTTACCTTATTATTATTGTTATTATTATTATTATTATTATTACTGTTATTACTATTTAAGTACTAATTAAGTAGCAAATACATGTATTGAGTAATAACCAAGAAAGAGGTCCAAGGTTAGTATAAGCTATTAGCTTTTCTTGGCTCCTGTTGCACAGTACTTGCTGATTCATGACTGTTATTGCAACACTTGATTTTTTACAAAAAACAAATCCCAATAAGAAAACTGATTGTCCTAGCCATCAGATATTGACCTGATTACAGCTTGGTTTTGGTGCACCATTGGTCGATGCCTCATGCATAAGACACCGCATAAGACACCGGAACAATAGAAGTAACTAATTGCAATTACTAAATACAAAATTGCAGTGTGCAACCTATGTGCAAATCCATGGGAAGATAAGCAAGATCCGTAGCTAGACTAACCTCCTTGAGACCCCGGAACGAACCCATCGCGGAGACGGTGCAGCCTTGAACAAGAACGTAACAGTTCGTCAGTAGTTCAATTGCCTGAAAAAATCAACAATTCTCCCTTAAAAATCAACAACTCTTCTTCAAAAATCAACAATTCTCCCTATAACAGCGCTATAGGAGTGGAGGAGCAGGAGGAGGAAGAGAAGGAGGAGGAGGAGGTGTAGGAAGTAGGAATTGAAGAAGTAGGGGAGAAGTAGTAAGAGAAGGAGGAGGAGACAAAGGAGGAAGAGAAGGAGGAAGTGAAGGAGGGGCAGGAGGTGGAAGAGAAAAGGAGGAGGAAGAGAAGGAGGAAGAGGTAAGTTACTGATGAGGGGCAGGAGGAAAAGGAGGAAAAGGAGGAGGAAAAGAAGGCGTTGAAAATGGAGAAGGCACATGAGGAGGAAGATGAGTTGAGGAAGGTGCAGGAGGAGAAGGAAGAGGAGTAGGTGAGGAAAGAGAGGCAGCAGGAGGAGGAAGAGTGGGAGGTGAAGGAGGGGTGCAGGAAGAGGATGAAGAGATGGAAGAGGAGGTGAAGGTAGAGTAAACTTTCCTCCAGTGACAAAAAGCATAATTAAACTATTGACATTAGAAATTATTAACTGATTTTGAAACAACGAACCTTCAGCGTGGCTCCGTCCGGTCCAATGAGACGTTGGCGACGTCGTGCAAATCGTTCGCGTTTACTGACCAGATTTTTAATCTTGATGACATCACAGAAGACATCATCCTCGAGAATTCGAACAGCCTGGAAAGTTCAAAACCATGTTTTATTATGTGAACACCACTAATAAATTCATTAAAATTAGTTAAATACCCTTTGTCATTTGATGAGTCACTGTCTAGTACCGTTTAACCAAACAGGTACTCACCTACTACACCAAACAGGTACTGACCTGTTACACTACGGAGGTACTTACCTGTTACACCACAGAGGCACTTACCTGTTACACCACACAGGTACGATGGACCTGTTACACCACAGAAGTACTACTTACACCCACAGGTACTTACCTATTACACTTCCCAGGTACTTAACCTCATTAAAAAAATACCTTAACTCACAGACTTTTTATAACTGTGAGGTAATGTATTCACACTTTTTCACATGTCTCTATAAGAAACAGATTTAAAAGATAAATAAAAGATAATAAAAAAATACACAGAAAATATACTCAAGAAATTCAGTCGATTAGCTTGCAAGTAAACAAAGAGAAATAATTAACTAAGTTTAAAATGCCAAAAATAAGAGATTAACAAAGTCTGTCACCTCTTGAAGTGAAACAGATATTTGAACGTGTGTAGAAATGAAAAGTCTTTACCTGCTCGAAAGGCACACTTCTCGAGATGAGCGTGATCAAGTCTCGAGCCTTGAGGATCATCACCGGATCCCAGGTCTTGTGTTTGATCGTCCGCACTCTCATCGTTCCCTCAAGAACGTCGAGGTCAGCGGCAATTGCCTTAACACAACACGCAATATCAGAACAACTCACTACTGTTTCAATTTTACCAGTTCTCTATTAAACCCAACTAAACAACTCTTACGATCTTCCCACAGACTGATCACTAAGTGGTTAGATTGTTCATCTTGCAATGCGGAGGATACGGGTTCAAGCTTCCTTCCCCTAGACCAGGGATGGCGAACCTATGGCACGCGTGCCCAAAGTGGCACGCGTTCAAATTTTTTGGGCACGCGGAATTCAGAGCGTCCCCAAAAATTTCAAACTTAGAAATACAAAATCTCTGTAGAAACCCACATTTTCTTGTTTGAAGGACGTTATTTTAACACATTCAAAAACAATCTTTGAAATAACGTCTTTAATTCATTTTTTTGTTACGCTTTGTTACCTAAAACCTATAAATTATGAGAAAAATAATTAGGGCCTATATACTGTGGAATATTCCGGAGGGCACGTGACGGTATTTTTTAAAGCGATTTAGCAGCATTTTGACACGCACCTTAAAAAAGGTTCGCCACCTCTGCCCTAGACGTTTACTGAGCAGGGACCCTGAACAAGTCCTTCACTCACAATTGCTCAGCATCGTCGATTGATGCCGAGTCATTAGATAGTGGCACTTAATAAATATGCATAATAGTTATATATTTAAAAAAGCCAGTTTTCCACATCCACTGGACTTCATTCCTTGGGTAAAAAGAAATACAGTAAATAATAACTGGTTGAAAACCCATAAACAATGGTAGTGGTGGTGGCATTGGTTTTGGTGGTTGTTGTGGTGGTGGTGCTGGTGTTGGTGGTCACAGTGGTCATGGTGGTGGTGCTCAAGCTGGTGGTGATTGTGATAGGATGGTTTAGAACTTCCATTGCAACATTATTACCACCAAATTTAATCTACCATCGAAACTGTTACAATAGATCAGATATATTTTTCACTTCAAGCAGTATCAATAAGGAACCATACAGTAATACTTCCATGGACTGGCTGAGCGAGACAAGTCCACTTACGTGTTCTGCGAGTCTGGCTTTTACAAGCGGCCAAACTTCACGAATATATTTCTCGCGATACTTGGGGTAGGTCCGTGCGAAGAAGCTTTCTTCAAAGAGTCCATGAGGGTTGCATTCTTTCGTAAATGGATCTGGCTTCCATCCCGGAGGAACCTCGACCTTTTCAACATCTTCGTTTTCCATGAAAACAAACAGTTAGCACTTGAAAATGTGATTATTTTTATGCAAGGTAGTATGACCCCTCAATATTTCAAAATTACGGACAGCATTTTTCTGGAATACCATCATTATTATTAGAACTAGTATTATTACTAAAAATTTATGTGACGGTTAGTCAATTTAGAAATGTTTTACAGTCAAAAGGAAATACTGAGTTTTGAAACGCTTCTTAAATGAACAGAAAGAGTTCGAGCATGGAACAAACATCAGTAGTCGGTCGAGTCAACAACAATCACCATAGTCGTCGTCATCATCATCCATTCTAATATAAATACCTAGGAGGCGATCTGGAAATTTCTAAAGCTCCAAGAAAAGTTAAGCACATGGTACCAGTTTATATATCCTTGCTAGCTATGAAAAACCTGTAACATTTGTTTATGCGTTTCTGGCTATTGCAGACTTGATTTGATATAGCGCCGTTGTAAAGCTGGTCTCCCTGGGGTGGCTTCTGCGTGGCGCTAGAAATTTCGAAGATTTACATTTACATTATTTGTGTTTATGTTGTGGTTAC
This sequence comes from Allolobophora icterica, assembly GCA_963556255.1. Lineage (NCBI taxonomy): Eukaryota > Metazoa > Annelida > Clitellata > Crassiclitellata > Lumbricidae > Allolobophora > Allolobophora icterica. The sequence continues at coordinate 53,302,248 of OY744611.1, read as the reverse complement.
CTGTCTCGTGCTTGTAACGACTACGACCCATTTTTACAAGTTTAAATCAAAAGCAGCCTTCAAAAACCGAAAACCGTTAGTTTATCGTTTGATATAAAATGCTAGAATGTACTTTAATTCTTTTAAACCGGTTTTGCTCTATTACAAATTTTCTTTAAAGCAAAATCTTAGATATTCGATCACCCTAAAATCCATGCTGACAGGAAGTCACCCATTGAAGTTAAATGTTTCAACATTCTAGAATGTCGTACACGGAGTTTAAGTAAGTATGTAAATAAGTAGCATGAATTTGACGAAGGATAATGTTTCAGTTCTTACGCAGGACGGCTAGGCCTACTGCGAATATCTTCATGTTAACATCGGGTGCACTACCGCAGCCATCTTCGAAAAATGGCGTCAGGATGTATTCCCGAATGCCAGTGCCAATGTCGCCATCGTTGCTGGCTTCAGAAGGATCGCCCAGCACCAGCAGAAGATGAACGACAGTTGGACCAAAGGCCTCATCCAGGTACGCATAGTCGGCACCTGACGCCTTGACTACGCATCCCAACTCTGCGTAGCACAGGGCGGCTGCGGAGGCAGACAGAAAACGTAACTGCTCACAAAGAAGCTAATTTATGCGGGCGATATCATATCATTTTGATATCATATCATTTAATATCATATCATTTGATATCGTATCATACAATATCATGCCATGTTAGGCCCTATATATATCATATATCAATATCATACTATTTGCAGGTCGGAATCTGGGAAGGTCAAGCGCAGAAGACAGCACGGTGGAAATCCTTATTCGCGGCGCTTCTTGTGGCTTCAGTAATTATGGTGTTTAGAACTGACGCGATGACGTTAGGGGAAGGCGAAAAATCAGGAGATGATGATTCGTGGAAGAAGAGTTCCCTGTGTTTGGAATGAAAGGTTTTTGGGCAGAGAAGTGCATTGTTGATGGGTGCGTCGACGGATGGGTCAGATATTGGTCGTGATTCTGCGGTCATTCGCTACGAGGCGCTATCTGCCGCGAAGTCTGTGCTGCCACCTTGCGATTCAGTGCTTAACAATGACCGGTTTCCTATGTAAACATGTTGTCATAGTTGAAGTTTAAGGACGATACCATGGCAACAAAGGCACTGTAGTTGCTTCGCAGTCTAAGCAGATCAGCTATCGTCAACGCTAACGTACTTCATATCGTAAATAAAAGGTATTTTTACTATAATTCTCAAAAAATAATATGTATTTTAATATGAGTTCATTGGTGTTTTCTTTATCGTTATTGTAGACTCCAAATTTCTAAAGCGTCATCTGAAAACTAAGCGCATGGCACCAGCTTATTCACGAGTGCTGCGTCAAGTCAGAGGGTTGTACAGAGATATCAGATGGAGATACAAGTCCGGTTGCCAGAGAGACCTGAGAGAGGGATATGTAGATGGCTGGATGGATGGGTGGTGGGTGGGTGGGTGGGTGGATGGATGAATGGATGGAGGGCTGGATGGATAGGTGGGTGGGTGGGTGGGTGGGTGGGTGGGTGGGTGGGTGGGTGGGTGGATGGGTGGATGGAGGGAGGGATGGAGGGAGGGAGGGAGGGATGGATCGATGGATCGGTGGATCGATGGATCGATGGATGGATGGAGGTATGGATGGAGGGATGGAGGGATGGATGGACAGACAGGCAGACAGTGTAGAGTAAGTTGCCCCAATAGCAGTTAAAATCAAGATCACAATCAATCAATCAATAATCATCAACCATTAACGTTCAACATCATCATTGTTACGATTGTTGCCAGTGTGCCATATTGTCACCATTGCCATCATCATCAACATCATCATCGTCATCGTCATCGTCATCGTCATCGTCATCGTCATCGTCATCGTCATCGTCATCGTCATCGTCATCGTCATCGTCATCGTCATCGTCATCGTCATCGTCATCATCATCATCATCATCATCATCATCATCATCATCATCATCATACCTGCTATATCCACATCACTTGCTGATGCATGTACACCTAGTTATATATACTATGCGACTGCATCTAAACCTGAGTTTGTCCCATGCATGCACAGCCCAACGACGACATGGCAAGCAGAACGAGCGAGTATAAGGAGGAGTATTGCGGTCAGGGCGGAAAACACAAGTCCAACGCTGCAGGCGGTGTCGACCTTGTCCTCTGCTCCAAGTCGGAGGAGATCCAACCTGTCGGCGGAAGGTGCGGCTACCTCTACCGTCTGCGCCAGCAGGAGGCCCTCAAGGAGGCCCTTGAGAGGAGCAACGTCGTGCAGACATTCACTCCCTATCCACCTCTACCCGTGCCCGACGTCCACAAACTCCGCTACATGCACAACAACTATATGACGCCTGACGACTGGTACGCTATGTAGACGGGGCGCCGTCGTCATGGCTACCGGTTGTCATGACAATTTGATACGAGTTGTTAGAAATTTGTAACGTGAGCTCCACAGACTTTTACTATGCAGTCAGTTAATTTAACTGCACTGGAATAATTGTTGTATATAGGCTAGCTAACGACTTTATTTTACGGACAATTATATATTTAGTATTATCCGGATGTGTGGGATGCCGATAAATTTATCTGTGATCCCTTACAAAACTGGGCCTAATGATCCATGGTAAGAATCGGCAATCTTTTCTGTATGAATCTGACAATAATAGTGTCCTTGAAGTTTGGTTTTTGGCAAAAACTTTCAATGTCTTATTAAAAGAAATAAATAGCGTGTAATTATAATTATAATGGGTTGAACCATGAAAAGTTCTTTCTTTTTATTGTGAGTTGTGTTGTGTATTTTGGTGATCTTATAGGCCTATATATCTGTGTAGCGCGACTATAACAATGCACTTCAAAACATGATCTATCGCAATGGGGGTCAGTCCCAAGGTTCAGTTCAATTTCTATAAGATATCAATTTCCAATTTTTAGTTATCAATATATATATATATATATATATATATATATATATATATATATATATATATATATATATATATATATATATATTCAATTATATTCAGTTCAATTCAATATTCGCTTATTTTATAAATACAGGCTGTCACAGACGCAACTTATTTACATTTTCATTAGCGCAACTATAGGCCTAGCATAATAATATATATGAATTCTCCAAGCGAAACTCGTGAGCCGCTCAGCTCTACAGTGCATCTCCCACAGCTGGTGTCACGGCTTACCTATTATAAAAATATAACAGAAGTTTAGACAAAACACTTGGTCACTGCATCAGATACGGTTTACCGGTCGTTATCTGCCACGTATCCAAGCTAGGCCTATCTGCTGCCGCAACGTCACTGCACCAATCATGCCTAATAAGCTGCAAATTATAATAATTCCTGCATTTAACAGCTATTATAATTAGGTCTGCAACTTTTATAACCTCCTAACCAAAAAGTAACATTTACTAACTATATTTTATTCTACTTTAAAATGTGTTAAATACTGCCCGATTTTGCCTTTTGGATTTTTGGGCTTAGGTTATAAAAGCTGGGCTTGATATTTTGGGCGACGTGGAAGGATACGTTCTCTACCAGTGGTGACAACATGGCGTCGTATAGCGGATTTTGGTTTATCAGCGTCGTTTTATTTTGCGTTCTGATCTCAGCATCAGCCGTTCCCAAAAAGAAGGAAGTAAGGGAAAATTACAAATTTGTCGTTTCTATGTAATTTTGCAGTCCATAGTTTTTACAATTGCAGTTGGCGTGCGTTTTACCGGGGATGGTCAAAACGAGCGCATCCAAGATAGTGAACTTGATCGTCTGCCAGGGCTACGCATGACGTGGGCGAATAAAAACACGGCATTTATTAATTGCACAATATTAACTGATAGCCAGTTTGTGATGCTAATGTCACATGAAATCATATATGAAATCTTTAAACTATTAAGATTAGACCAGTAGTATAAAAAGATGATTCCTTCCGCAAATACAGGGGTGTCCTAATTATTTTAATTTTGAGACGTGTGCTAAATAAGCTGTCACTCGTTCAAACTAGAGGTGGCAAATAGGAAAATCGTCTGTACTGCGTTTGTTTGGAAGGAAACTTAGGAAGTAACACTTGTCAATGTCCAACCCAATTCAGTAACTGATGTTCTAATGCCATGATGACGGCATGTCCCAAGTTTATTGTTAAGCTAGTCGACAGAATGTGTGAATTAGACTAAAACATTTATTATCTATAGGAGGCATTAGTAGTTATGTATTAGCCACTATTCCTCAACATAGTCTATATTTTTTGTTTATACCAATCTCATTTTTCAAAATTTCTTATGACACAATGCCAGTTTTTAATTAATACAATCCCACTTTTTCTCAATTCCACAATACATGAATTTAAAATAATCTTAATTTTTTAATAATCCTATGGGATTATTAAAAAATTAAGATTATGTTATGATAGTGTTTTTATCCAGTGTCCTATGTAAAACAGCAGACGTGCAACATTTAATTGAAACATTATTCATGAGTTTGACTATTATTGTTATGAAAATTCTTAACACACAAAGTCAAAATATGCTAACCTGATGCATGGTGGGTCAGTCGCATGGCGAATAGCAGTTAGATGTCGAGATGTTTGAAAGCCAGTGAGAAATGGTGAGATTTTAAGTGTTACTTAAACGAAGAAAGAGAGTAATTGAAGAACCAATTCAAAACGAGTTGCCCCAAGTGTGGAACATGGTATCCGATTGGTTGAGTGCTCGCCTTGTAATGCGGAGAGTACAGGTTCGAGCCTCCTCCTCTAAGATGGTTACTGTGTAGGGACCTTGAGCAAGTCCTTCAGTCCCAGTTCCTCAGCACAATCGACTGATGCTTGTTCATTGGATACTGTGGCTTAATAAATACCCAATAAATGAATATGAAATATATACAAATTACAGAATTTTTCTATACATGTATAATAAAAATGCATTAAAATGCGATAAGTGAAACTCTGGCCGTGTTTTTCAGGCGGTACTGGACGAGAAAGTGGCTCAGTTGATGGAATGGAGCAGCAAGAAGTCTGTGATCCGACTCGATGGCAACAAATTCCGGGCGTACGTTAAGGCGCCCCCTAGGAACTACTCGGTTGTTGTGATGTTGACGGCTCTGCAGGCCTATCGCCAGTGCTCAGTGTGTCGGTACGTCTATCTGTCGTAGTTTTATCCACGTACGTAGGACGTAGGTATGTGTTTATGTATGCCTGTTGCTGTAATTGTAGTTGTAAGTAGTAACTTCTATTGCGCCGGTGTCTAATGCACAAGGCACCAACCGATGGCACACCATAACCAAGCCATAATCAGGTCAATATCCAATATCAGTTTGTAAGACATACTCTGCATTCTGTCATTCCACTATGGTGGATAAGCAATTTGAAAGAGGTAAGTTTTAAGTTGAGAACGAAACGACACAAGCGACTGAGCAAAGTAAAGTGCACAGACACAGGGAGAGAGTTCCAAAAAGTAGGTCCTGCAACAGAATAGTTCATTCACCAAAGAACAGTTCTTGATTTAGGTATACCCAGACAAAGATAATCAGGTGATGTTATTGAATAATGATAAATCTAGGGGGTAAGAACTGATTTTAAGTATTGTGGCTGGCCAGAGTTCACAGTTTTATAAACTGTGTAGGGGCCTTGAGCAAGTCCTTCAACACGATTTCTTCCACCTCATTCTGTTCACTAACCTTCCACATGCAATAAATGCAATAGCAATTTGCATGTATGTGTGTATGCATATCACCAGTTCTCAGTATGCTGGCATGAATGTATGTATGCATGTTTATATCTATTTATGTATCTGTACGATACACTCGGGCCTCCATATGGAATAAAATACCACCATTAATTCAGCAAAAGTTATGGTCTTCCATGTTCAAGGGACACTAATAATATCAGCCCACAGTTTAACCAACTGAAATACAATGAACACAGGTATAGCCTCAAGATGCGTTTGCGAGTCCTTAGTTAAGTATAATGTAACTATTACATACATGTACCTAATTATGTGCTATCGAGTCTTTAGTGAAGTATAAACTAATTGAATTGTGTTTCTGCAGTCAAGCGAACGATGAGTTCCAGGTCGTTGCCAGTTCCTGGCGATACAGTCAGCTCTACTCGAGCCGTCTATTCTTTGCGATGGTCGACTACGATGAAGGCCAAGATGTCTTTGCCTCAGTATGCCATACTTTCATACTTTGCATTCTGTTTTCCCCTCAGTATGCCATACTTTCATACTTCGCATTTTGGTATAACCTCAATATGCCTTACTTTCACCTTCTACTTTTCGTCTTTACTTCAGTATGCCATACTTTCAAACTCTGTAGTTTGTTCCAGTGTTGACAATTTGTATGTCTTTGTCTGCAACATTCTCTATTGGCCAAAAGTTCTCTTTGTGGGTAACCGAACTTGCTGCGTGGAATGATTTTTTGGATGAATTTATGCTGTTTGACTACCTTACCTATAGGTTCCCTTAACTTTACCTCGCATAGGCTTACCTTACCTTATGATGTATGCATGCATGTATGTATGTTTGTATGTTTTCATCAAGACACTAGAAGAAGAAAAGAGCAGTCTCTTAAGCTAGCCCCGAGGCAGCTATGGGTACGAAATGTAGCATGCTAGCGACTTCATTTTCTTGGCCTTGGCATATGAGGGTGGGTGGCCAGTCCTCTCGCTTGTCGTCTCATCTTCCCATGGACAGTGTATGGTCAGTGTACTGACTGTATTCATCATAGCTGAGTTGGCAATGGATGCAGATGGAGCAGAAATCTTGAACCATATTTCTGCCCTGGCTGGGATTTGAACCCCCGAACTTTTGATTGACAGTCCAGCGCACGAACCACTAGACTATCGAGCACCTTTCAAATGCGTTGCTCACCTTACCTCACATTACTTTATGTCTACGATTCAGTATTCAGTTTGATAAATATTCTGGTGGTCTAATTCTGTTGTGTAGTTGAAGACGAGCTCTGCGCCTGTGATAATGCACTTTCCCGCCAAAGGCAAGCCAAAGAAAGCCGACACGATGGACATCCACAGGTCAGCAGGTCAAAAGGAGCTAATGAGATGAATGAATTAATTTTAAAATTGACTAGGCTGATTTGGTTTAATAGTGCTATGCTCCACTGGGCTGCAAGGCAGATTTATGGCTGCTTATATACAAGATAGTAAATTTGTCCAGTAAGTTTGGTTTTTCGTAAATGTCAGTTTTGTTTAAATTATTATTTTTAATTAGGAACTTCTAGAGAGCCACTGGTTGCCGACCTGTTTGTTGTTGCGTTTCACGAAAGCCGCAGCGTGAGCTCCTTAGTTTGTCCCTTTTATACAGTTTCGCAAGTGTCTGAAGTCTGTATTATTTGACAGTGATTTCACTTGTTTGGATTGGGAGCACCACTGATGAGTTGTTTTTAAGTGGCGCTTTATAAATGTCAAATTACAATTACAATAAGGCAGCCGTTGGATGGTATTAGACTCGTTAAAATTCTTGGTATCAAGTGATTAATTAGAATAATGGTAAAATCGTACTAGTTTTATTACCAGTCCTTGATCGGTTTCAGTATTTGACATCGCTGGCACATTTTTATTACACTAATTTTAAACTTGATATTTTCAGAGTGGGATTTGCTGCAGAGCAGGTAGCGCGATGGCTGGCTGAACGGACGGATATACAGGTACAGAGGGAGATTAAGATTTTGTTTTCTGAATTGTTTATCATCCAGTTAATCTTTGTTTGAGTAGGAAGAGAGCATAGGCCTGTCATCTTTCTGATGTAGTATATGTCCAGTGGGGTGTCTCCGTTTAGTGGGACTCCCTTTGGAGATTCCCTTTGTCGCTAGTGACAGTATATGTACTTCTTGGTTTTGGTTTAATTTAGTTAAATGTACGAGTATATGCTAAATGTTCTGATACTGGCTTCATAAGTTGAACATTCTTGAATTTCATTGCTAGTACTTATCCTAATAAGTAATATAAAATAGCTATATACTCAATACTTGATCTTGTTAATTACTGTCATTAATGACAATAAAGATTTATTGAATTGAATTGAATATTCATATTCAGATTAGCAGCTCCTCTGTTTCTTCTCCCTGGTCTTCTGGATTTGGACCTCCACTTGATATCTCTGGAGTCTGGACAACCACTTTACCCCCAGACACGACGCAACAGTCGTCAATAACCTTTGGCCCGCAATTAGCTTTTAAGTTGCAATTTAGAAGTTTCAGGGTTACGAGTTTGCACTCAAACTGGGTTATCTGATTCTTCTCTGGGCTAGGAGGACTTCCATGGCACCGCGTAGGCTTAGCGTCCGTCAAGGTTTCTACTCACTACTCGGGGGTGCTCCCGACCCAACCCCGGCGAAAAAGGACAGACTTGAGGCTTTTGTAGAATGTGGCAGAAGAAACCCTAGTTTGACTCGATACATTTGTACATTTTTTCGGTCTGGTGATAGATAGCAAGTTGAGTCTTCCGTGGTGGATGATTTCTAACATGAAGGGCTGTTCTAGTTTGAAAAATTGAAATTTTCTGCTGTAGATCCGCGTTTTCCGGCCCCCGAACTATTCGGGAACGTTGGCGCTCGCTCTTCTGTTCTCTCTCGTTGGTGGAGTCCTTTACCTGAAGCGCAACAATCTCGAGTTCCTCTACAATAAAACATCCTGGGCAATAGTTGCGCTTGTAAGTAACAAGTTTAGCTAGAAAGTACTTAAGTGGTTGTAACCACATTAGTGTTTTTTGTGTCTTAAGTAATGTTAGTAGGATGACTGCAGTGGTTCTAGTAACATAGCCAATACTGAAATGGTTGAGTTATGTTGGTTAAGTAATGAAATGGGTCTTAGCCTATTGACCTGATTACAGCTTGGTTTTGGTGCACCATTGGTTGATGCCATTTGCATTGGACACTGGTGCAGTAGAAATTACTAATTACTATTACAATGGGTAGCTGGATTGATGGATGGACCAGTGGGATGATCGATGAGTGGATTGATGGGTTGATGGCTGGGTGAATCGATGGGTGGATGTATGGAAGGATGGCTGGACGGATGGGTTGGTGGGTGGATTGATGGATAGATGGGAGTGGGTTTTGATGGGTGGATGGATAGACGATTATTGGATGAATAGGAGAGACAGAAAGAGGAAAGCAGAGAGGGACAGATAGAGAATGAGAGAAAGACAGAGGCACACACACACAGAAAGGGGGACTTGGTTTCTTTGTTTCGTGCCTGTTGACATAATAAATTGATGGAAATGGATTTTCAGACGATCATGTTTGCGATGACGTCGGGCCAGATGTGGAACCACATTCGAGGTCCACCTTTCATGCACAAGAATCCACAGACTGGACAAGTGGTCAGTCATTGCATCAGTCCAAACCATATTTAATTTTGTTACTAATATTTTTGTTCACACCATGCATTATTTTCTTGTTTCTTCCTGAGATAAAATGATCCCTCATAGCTTAAAAATTCTCTTCAGGACTAAAGAGCGTTGTGGAGTGGTGAGAACTCATCAAGATCCTGCAATAATTACCAATTATGCTGTGGGTTGATTTTTCTATTTACTGATAAATCTATTGATTATTGTTTATTTGTATACATACTCACATAGTCATATCATACATACACATACCTGTGTTAAATTGTTAATACATGCACATACTTATGTACATGCATACTTATGTACATTCATACTTGTGCACATATGTACTTACGTACCTGCATACTTGTACACATGTGTACTTATTTACATGCATACTTACACACATGTGTACTTATATATACATGCATACTTGTACGCATGTGTACTTATGTACATGCATACTTGTACACATGTGTACTTATGTACATGCATACTTGTACACATGTGTACTTATGTACATGCATACTTGTACACATGTGCACTTACGTACATGCATACTTGCAAACATGTGTACTTATGTACATTCATACTTGTACACATGTGTACTTATGTACATGCATACTTGTGTACATGTATACTTATGTACATGTGTACTTATGTACATGCATACTTGTTTACAATGCTGTTGATTCAATGATTTCCATTTCAGCATTACATTCACGGGAGCAGCCAGGGACAATTCATCGTTGAAACGTACATTGTCATCTTCCTCAGTATCCTTTCACTGCATTTGTAGTCGTAGACATTTGATGGAAAATCCCACAGGGGAGGGCAAAGTGGGCAGAGGAACAGCTTTATGGGTTGAGAGAAAAATGCCGCATTGAAATAAAAGTAGGTTAAACGACAGCTGTACAGAGTGGAGGAATCTTGTCGCCCAATGTTCTGCAAAGAACGCAAGGAACTAAGAGAGAGAAACGACAGTTCCTACCCATTCATGTTGATAATGAATGGGCAGAACAAAAAGCTTAAGACAATCGGGAAGCGTTTTAATTATTTTATTATTATTATGCATTTATCAAGCGCCAAGCATCAATCGATAGCAGCTGTAAGTGAAGGACTTGCTCAAAGTCTGTAGACAGGGCGAGCACTCTAGCATATTGGCTAACATGTCGAGACATTAGCAGATCAGCATATCTTCAGCAGGTGATTTTAGCTGATGCAATGGGAAAGAAAGAGCCACAATGAAAGGGCAGAGTGTACAGGGAAAAGGTGCTCTAAGTGGAAGATAACTGAATCATTGGGTTAGAGTTCCCCATTTCCTTTCATACACATTGCCCCTTTGTTATTACCCCTTTGAGATTTCCCCTTTGAGATTGCTCCTTTGTTGTCAGTCAATTGTGGTCTAACGCAGTGACATGAGCATTTGTGCAAACTGTTGAATGTGAGCGGTGGTTACATTCCTTATGGATTCGCCTAAGATGCTGCCGTTGTGATGGGAATGATATTACTGAGCGAAGCCAACAGCCTGAAAAAGGATGCCAACAAAAAGAAAAGTATGTATCTGCCAAATTCTGGTACTTTTCTGTATCTGCGGAATATTGTTAAGTATCTTCAATTACTTTTTAGTAACTTCCAAGTACGTTTGAGTATCTTCCCGGTACTTGCTGTATTTGCCAAATACTTTGTCTCCAAGGACTTTTATGTATCTGCCGAGATTTTTATGTGTCTGCCAAATGTTTGTGACTATATCATCTGAGGCTCCGAGTGTGCTATATTTATAAGTATCTGCTGTTGAAGTATTCTTTTGTGTCTGCCAAGCATTTTAAGTATCTCCCAAATAATTTTAAGTATCTGCCACGTATTTCTTATGTATCTGTCAAGCATTTTGGAGTATTGTCCAAGTAATTTTAAGTATTTCCGAGTACTGGTAGCTAAAAGCATCTGCACCTTCTGTCCTTCAGAGTACTTTTAAAAGAAAAAGTTGTTCAATTTTTCTGAAGCTGTTTTGTAGTACTATTCTATCAGTGTGGCATTCCCAATTTATTGTATAGTTAACTTTTTTGCCATCAAAGAGGGAGAGTGTGTGAATTTTGTGCGGATGTTAGTAACGGTAATTACAAATTTATATAGCACTACTTCAAGAGAGACTCATCAGAGGCGCTTCTGACCTAACACAACAAAACCACGATAAAAAACAGTCTTCAAGCGTTAGTGGAAAAGAGCCAAAGAGAGGCTGAGAAGCTTTGTCACAGATTGTTCTACTGCTGGTCTACTGAAGTCTTATTTTTTTGTCGTTTGAATTGAAATTGAAACAAAAGTTGAATAGTTCTCTTGTTCTGTGTTCTTGCAGTTGTGGCTGTCTGCGGTCTGGCCTCAGTCACGTTCTTCTTCAGCCTCTTGCTGTCCGTATTCAGAGCAAAATATCAAGGATACCCATACAGGTAAGCCGACCGGCTTAGAAACCTGTATCCATGCAGTTAGCTAACCTATATTAGTATAATTGCCTTTTATGGAAATTTCCACTAGGCAAAAGTATTTCCTATGATGGATGTTTCAATTAGACAAAAGTATTTCCTATGATGGAAATTTCCATTAGATAAAGTTTTCCTGCCCTGGAAATTCCCTCTAGACTAGACAAAGTATTTCCTGTGATGGAAAGTCATATTGATCTGGCCCGCACAGTTACTGGAAAACACCCTCAGGGCTCGTGAATAGGCTGGTGCCCTGTGCTTGGCCTTCAAGTGGCGCTGTAGAAGTTTGGAGATTACGATTATGATTAGAAAAAGGTGTTTCCTGTAATATTTCTTACGAGGAAAATTGTCTTTAGAGAAAGTTAGTTTCCGTGATGGAAATTCTGATTACAGAAGGGTTTTTCCTATAATGGAAATTCCCATTAGACAGTAATATTTACTGTGAAGGAAATTCCTGTCAGACAGAAGGCTATTACAGAGTAATGTTTCGTGTTGTGAGGAGCTTCGTAAGAGAATTTGATGGACTTGTTTCCCTGTTGTCTGACGCATTTCCTGTTGTTTCCCTTTCAGTTTCCTTATGAAATAGTGACGTCGCACCAGTCGACGACACAGCGCACTTTGTTTTTCGTGTATTCCACTGTTCTAGCATCTCGCAGCGAAGTCGTCTTTGCGTCCGCCGGTGCCTTTGGAAAGGCCAGGTCGACTCGTGCACAAAATTTTTTCTCAGAGAAAACACTCGGACATCATGCTTGGTTTTTATTTCATAGAAATATGGTGGCGGATCCTGAAACTAAGATTAGGAACGTTGTTCGTTCCCTTTATAATGTTGAAAACTTAAAAGCCTTCAGATGTTTTGCTTGTTGTCAAGTCGCTGCGCTAATTCCAAAATGCAATGTGCGGTTAATGGGTAATGTACTGTAATTCGCACATGTTAGATGTTAGCCATTATTGTTGTGTTTATGTATGTATGTATTTGCACACTTGTTGTAGTGCACTTATTAATTATGCATGCAAGGTTGGTAAATCACAAGCCAAGGTAAGGAATACTTGTGCTGGAAGGACTTGCTCAAGGTTCCTGTGAAGCGATTAGCTCGGGGAGGTGCAAACCTGTACTGTCTGTTTTACAAGCCGAGCATCCTAACCATTTAGCTACCATGTCGCAAATGTTTTCACCATCTGTAAACACCTTTCAGTGATACCTAATAGGTGCTGTAGAGAAAACTGGATATATGCGTAGTTACCTGCATCCATATATACTTGCATGCATACAACTGCATGCATGCAATTACATACTGTTGCATTGCTTGGTGAATAGTTTGTAGCATTCTCGCTTTGTAAATGTGGAGAATATGAGATTTGCGATCTTCTGCAAGTCCTTCAAACATGGTTGCTTACTGATAGGGTCTTGGAACACTTTAACGACAAGATGCATTGGTTTCCCAGTCGTTTTAGTACACTCTCGTCGTTAAAGTGTGAATTGGTAGTCGTTTCAGTTATTTAAATGCCTAGCATATTAATGTGCCTAGGATGTCAGACCGCCTTCATAGATCAGGTTATCCCGTGCAACGCGTCTGAGAGGTTGGTTGTGCTCGTTTGAAGTCTACTGGGATGGGTTAACATTGGAGCATTTAGGAGTTGCATGGATCATTTCTACTTCTGTGCTGAGGATTGCGATTTTGTATGTGGTCTTCTATGGCAGCGAGTCGGTTGCTGTCTGTAGCTTTACTGTAGTCTAGATTAGAACAGATTAGGTCTGCCCAGCCTCGTTCTGGATCCGCCCAAGGTAGTACATGTGCTCACTGCACTAAACTGTACACTACTGACAAATACCAGATAAACAATAGGAATTCTCGTGTGTAGAAAAATTATGGCATCATTACTTATAATTGTAATTGAACATTTATAAAAGCGCCACTCGACGATTCAGAGGCGCTCCCGACCCAAGTCAGTACTATCAAATAAAACGGACTTCAGGCGTTTCCGGAACGAAGGGAAACTGAGGATAAATCTCCAGGTAGTAGGAATTCTCATGTTTAGAAACATTTTTGCATCATTCCTTGTTGCTATGGTGTCCTACAGTACTCCTACTGCAGAGCACCTCCCTTGGAAGATGGTGTCTTCGTTAGAGGCTTCTTTAAACAATAACTGCTTTGCGATCTTGAGAAAGTCCTGTATGCGCTTTTTGCTTAGCACCATCAACAACTGCCAGCCATGTCGGATGGTGCCGCGGTTCGAGTAACAAATGTCAAAACCATTGTTGTAAAACAGAATGAATAGTTTGTATTGTTAAACGGATGAAGTGATGCAGATGTCGGATGTTTTTGTAATTGATTTGGTGTTGGAGAAGTTCTTTTTGTTGAAATGGTATCGCATTTCCTTGTGATTCTGTTATTTTTAAATCGGATGAGTAACATAAATTATCTACGTGAAAATCGGAAATCTAGGAAGATTCAGCCGTGTTTTGTGGTGCAATTGTCAACTTTTCTGTTGACCTTTCATTTCTTAGCTTTCACAATTTTTGCTAACTTCCGATTTGCTCACTTTTGATGACAAATTAGTTAATCTTGCCCATTTCATCATGACCTGTTTTACTTACAAAGTTAGTATGGAACTTTACCCCCAACCAGTTTGTGGGGCAACCCTTCGGCGGCTTAACCTGATTCGTCTGCAAGCTGTAGTCATGTGAATACCCAGAAATTCAGTCTACTGAGATGGAGAGACAGTGTATGGTGGATAAGCCAGCACAAAGGAGAAGTCGTTAGTTGAAACTCAAGGGAAACAGAAGACTGAGCAGAATGAATGGATGCGGATAGAGTTCAAGGTCCAGCAATCGAAGCGGCTTGTCCCCCTGAAATAGTTTTTGGCACAGCCAGAGAAAGGCACTCGGTGCCCCGGTTGAACAGCGGTTTAACAACTACATTTCCTGCTCCACAGAGAAGACTTTAATGCATTTCACAACCGAGTATAACATGCAATAATGTTCAGTTTCTAACAAACAATACAATATGTAAGTACCGGTAATTGCTTTAGTTGACTACATCTACATAAAACTAGTACTGACTTGTGCTCGAGGGTCTACGGACTAAGTGGAATTTAAATTTTCAGATTTCATGCCTCCCATAGAGTCGCAGTTGTTTAGAATTCGGTAACAGGACGTTTGGCGATCCAGGCTGCCACCTTTGGCAAGCTTTCGACGCGCTTCTCCAGAGCCTTCAGCTTCGGATATTTGTCCAGAAGAGCCTCATTGCCACCCATCTTCCCCCACGAGATGAACATAAGGAGTGCCAGATCAGCCCACGTCAGCTGTTGGGAAAAAAGCAGTTTTAGACATGCTGGTTGTACCATGATTGAAACTGAAGACCATTCATTACAGGATCGTAATTGTAAATTTACATTTTACAGAGCCAGGAAACACTGAAGACAGTGGCGGCGATCTTGTTTCACAGGTGAGGGGGACATTTTAGAACTGATCTGGTCAAAAAAGAGTTTTGAACTGATCTGGTGAAAAAAAAGTCAACAAAATTTCTCTCGCTTAGACACGAAAAAATCTTTTTGCCTTTTTTGCTGTTTCTTCTAAATTTGGGGGGGGACAAATGTATGGTGTGTCCCCCACTCTCAAAGGTGGGGGTCTTGTCCCCCTCGACCCCCGGGATCGCCGCCCATGACTGAAGAGGTGCTTAGAGGAACAGCCATTCCTTAGTTACGCTAGTCCAAGAGGCTAGGAATTAAGTACTTTTGTGTGGTGGCGTTGAGTACCTTGGTGCAGGGCCAGAATAGTGTTTTCTGATGCATAGTGTGCGGTGTGTAGTATGAATTTTTGAGATCAGCTCAAACCAACTACAGCCCCACACGACTTCATTACAATACCTGAAATTTTACTTACCATATCAAGTACAGTTTGACAATGTGAGGAAGAGCATGCAGTTAACAAACTACGATGAAAGATGACGCTTTAGCAATCTGGCACCCTAAGAAGAAATGTTGTACAAATGCTTACGCTGTCTCCGACGAAAAAGCCGTCGCCTCCTTTGTTCGACTTGAGAATGCTCTCGAGACCAGCGTATGACACCGGCAGTTGCTCCTCTGAATATTTCTTCTTAAGCTCCGCCTGAACGAAAAATAGAAAATAAATTCATTTTAGTCACAGAAAAACCTCTACACCGAGTTTACATTCACACTAGTTTAAATGATGCCAATGTCATTAACAAGGTTCATCATTTACCAAACCGTGCTCGGATAACTTAGAAGAGCTAGACCATACCGCCAAATGTATTAATTCTTTAACCCCGAACATGTCCTTCAACTCTGCTGTTTTGCTACTGTCCTTTCCGGTATCC
This sequence comes from Allolobophora icterica, assembly GCA_963556255.1. NCBI lineage: Eukaryota > Metazoa > Annelida > Clitellata > Crassiclitellata > Lumbricidae > Allolobophora > Allolobophora icterica. Next base: position 53,286,081 of record OY744611.1, on the reverse strand, counting down.
TCCACCACCTATCGTCATGACTGTTTTCTAGCGCCTTTTCCCACTATCCCTAAACACTACGCCCATGCGCAACAACAATGCTTTTAGCAGATGAACTAGACAGATATTGCAAAAGAGTTGTTACTTTTCTCGCTTCGTCTTTTTCCCCAAACAAAGTGATGAATGGTTTGAGTCCGTCTTCCATGCAGTCGACGATCATGTCCGCCTGAAGCTGTTCCAGCTCCGTCTTTCCAGCGAGATCTGCAGATCATGCAAAGCTCAGCTTCTCAGAGGCAGTAAGTTAAATAACATTCTCGTAAACTCACGCAATGATATTTCAACTAATCACGGCATGATGACCTAGTGGTTTGCTAACCCAGAGACTGTTTATTAGATTACTGTACACCAAATTGCGATTAGCAATTGGTTAATAAAAAATATACTTACTTACTTAGGTCTACCGTAAGCTGCTAACCAAGAGGTTGGGGGTTCAAATTGTGCAGCACGATAGTAAATAAGCTTCAACGTTCGCCTTGCAATTTGAAATGTGAAACTCCTCTCTTGATGCGGTTACTGTAATACTGTGAAGGGAGCATAAACAACTCCTTCAAGCACAGTCCCTCAACACCATCAGTGTTATCCTTAGTCATCAAATAATGGCACTTAAAAATATACCAACTCATGAATACTAATCGAACATTTGGGATAAATGCCTTTGGGTTAAGCTGTAGGAAATGAAATCATTACGACACAGTCTCATTATAAGGCAGTTCTTGATATGACTTCCAACTACAGCGTAGTAAGAAGGTTCTGGTGTACAGAAATATTAATAAATCGCTAGAGTGGACTCCGGAGGGGAAGCGTGGGAGAGGAAGACCAAGAAAGAACTGGATGGGAACTGTTCGAGAAGATCTTAGATGTCTCGAGATGACGGTGGAGGATGCTGTTGAGGTGGCGAAGGACAGAGAAGAATGGAGGAACTGCATTGCCTGATGTGCAGCTCTGCACGTGTAGGACTAAGTACTAAGTAAGTAAGAGTGTAGAAAGTAAACGATTTATGTTCCATGTGGGCTCGCTAGCGAACCCTGGCGTATAATGAGTACATTGACTACACACTATTGGTTGGATCTTTTGTTGATCCTAGTTTCACAAAATATGGCCATTTTCATTCTAGTAATTCCAGTTCCCCGTTTTATCATCATGTTTTGTAGATGAATAAATCGTGGCAAAAACACTTACTGAATTTCCGGGCCAGATATCTAGCCATGGCATTGCTCTGGCAAAATGTCTTCCCCTCGAACTCGAGAATTGGTACCTGACCGAAGGGTGTACCTACCAATGCAAGTAACAGAAATCAACATTTCCTTAACCAAAGCGATACTGCAGCACCGTAGCAATTGGAAATGTAAACAATTCTTCTAATTCTTCCTGGTTGATAGAATGACAAGGCCACATAGAATCATCACATGATTATGAATTTCCAATACAATACAATACAACAGCCCATATTTGATAACACACCTTACAAAGTTCAGAAGTCTGAACAGTGCACACTGAAGCCAGGAAACACCATGAAATAAAACCCGACAGGAAGAATTCATAATCCAGAACGTAAGCAAGTTTCAGATGCACTGATAATTAGCAAATGCTGAACTATTCATAGAAATATAAATTTAATTAATGCCTTGAGCATGAACAAAATCTTTATTAAATTTGGGCTCTTCCTGAATAATCTGGTCTAATAGATGTAACTTATGTGTGATGCTGAGAAATGTTGGCAACTTATGTTACACTACATCAGTTCCTCTGTATGGACACTACACAACTCCAGTTATTTGCCACAATAATAAATTGAATTAACGTTACATTGCATAATAGAGAATAAGAAAACACGGGTCATGAGCATTTCATACGAACTATAGACTGTTGCAAATTACGAGGAATGCTCAACAGCAAATCTGCCAGAGCTTAGAAGCAATGACAATGTCTGCCGAGACAGAGATCTATAGGCAAACCATTCCACAGCTCAATGCCATTGCACTAAAAAATTTATTATTTAATTAATATACGTTGCTCACTGGGCTTCAGGGCTGGCCACTTCTCTTTGTCCAATCGTATATCTTCGTATTCCACTCCGGCGACCGCAAAAACCAGACGAACAATCTCGGCTCTTCCACGCCCGTTGAAGTAGGTCAACTTGTATTGCACCATGATCTACGATCAACAATGGGAAACTATTCCTGCGATACACAGCCAACGCACACGGACGTTACAGTAAATTTAACCATTTTCGCGTTGTTTTATTAAACTCATTACGCTTTATTTATACTAATAAATTGCAATTTAGAAGCTGTAAAGTTAAGACGTTCGACTAGCTTCACGATAAATACATGGTACAAGTTTCAGCTTTGAAGGGCTACCCTCGACATACACTGTCCTCCATTCGGGGCAAATCTAGTTCGGTAGGCGTGGCCACAGAGCGAACGTTGCCCCAAACATCTTGAATAATAATTATTTTCGGGGTTCGTGAACAAGAATACTGCTACAGCCACTTTAGTTTGTTTTTAAGGCCGATGCACTCATTTGCAATGATGTTTTCGAATGTTGATCACGGTTCGACAATCGACGCGGATTTTAGGGATCTTCGTAGCTCAGTTGCACCAAGTCCTGAACAAAATTGTAAAGGCGCTATATAAAGCGAGTTTCTTACGTAGGCACTAAAAAGTAAGCTAGAAGAGCGCCTAAAGAAATTCACGGACCCATCATGCACCACCACGGTTTGTTGTATCTAAACATTTTACATAGCTTTGTATAATTTACCATGACAACTGAGAACCTCGACGGTTGCTCACTCTGCGAAGAACGGCTTTTTAGGTCCCCGTGTACGTGTCTTGCTAGCTCTAGACGGGCTTAAAAAACCGGGCTTAAACACCAATGGCACTAATTTCATAGTTTTGCAAGATTTATCCAATGAAAGGATCCTCAACAGGATCCTCAGTTATCGCACACTGCTTATCACTCGCATCGCACCCTACCCCAACATCTCGATTTCAAATCGACTCTTAAAATGTCAATCCTAGATTTTCCTACGTCACACTCACCTCGATTCGAGTTTTCCAAAATGCTTCCTTCAACGATCCCAACTCAAATATTTATAGACCTCTAAGGCTGACTGGCCCAGTGCTACGTGCAGCTGAAAACGCACCTGCAGATCACGTGGTTTCTAACATCCAATCGCTGACGACCATGACTCGACAAAATGTTAATGAGAACTTAACGATCCGCGATAATATTATGGGTCGATGATAATGTCATGTATAACGCAGATGTTTATCCATTCGTCGTGATAGAAAACCATATTGCGTGCAGTTAACGTGACGATAATAATTATCTGAAGACATGTGATGTAGTTTGTTAAGGGCTTAAGAGCCACAAGGAATACAATGAAGATAGACAGAAAGGCAGTGCCTAAAAGCTAAAACCCAACCCGAGGGGCAGCCACAGATAGGTAGCAAGTGTAACCGTATACTTCTAAAACGCCGCTCGAAAGTAGCGCTGCGTCAAGTCAAGCGAGTTTTCCAAAGGGTAGTCAAGAGGAGGTCCACGTTCGGTTTCCAGAGGTCCAGATTAAGAGAGGAGGCAGAGTAGTAGCTGCTAAGGCGAGTGTCGTTTAGATCGAGAAGAATTGGAACGCGGAGGATCAGATGAATCGGGCACATAATTATAGGCATCTTCGTGCGTGCGGACGCGAGGATCTTAAAGGGCGCGACACCTGTTCAAACCGGCAGCGGTGCTTAATTAATTTAAAAATAAACGTGGTCACTATGGAAAACCATGTACATTGACATTTCTGAAATAAGACGCCAGCAGTTTCCTCGCGCATAGAGGCGCCTTGGTGCTTGCTCTAACCAGTGTAGCTATCCGCGCCTGATTAGCCTCGTGCTCAGCCTTTGTACAGGCTTTGACTGGCATAATCCGGGAGCGCTAGTGTTATGGGTTTATAAAATATATATTAGCGATTTGTCATTTAGGTCGCCACTGCACGTACTGCCAGGACCTGGTAGTGCCAGTCCCAGGCCTGTAGAAAGCATGAGGGCAAAGTCAACGGCACTGGCAGCCATAAGATGTTCTTAAACACTGAGAGCTACTGATCAATAGTTTAGTAGTAGGGCCTAAGCCTACGGTTGAGTAGTTCGCGTGGTGAGACTGAGAGGTGGGGTTCAAATCTCCGCCAGAGGAAATTTTTGTTTCATTTAGTCAGAGGGTAGTCGATAGAGTAGTGGGTAGCGTGATGGACTGTCACTCGAGAGGTCGGGGGTTCAAATCCGCGCAGGGCAGAAATTTGGTTCGGGATTTCTGCACTATCAGCGCCCCCAGCCAACTCATCTATGATGAGTACACTGATAGTTCACTGTCAGTGTGAAGATGAGACGCAGAGGGAGAGGACTGACCAGTGACCACCCACCCTCGTATGCCGAAGCTAAGAAAATGAAGTCGCTAGGACTTCATACCCATTACTGCCTCAGGGGTTAACTTAAGGTACTGCGCTTCTTCTTCCTCTTCTTCCTTCTCCTTATTATTCTACTTAGTCATCCTCAACATTTCAGGCGAGTGGCCGCCCTCACCGTGTAATCGTCACACCAACAGTGTGTAGTCGGTGTACTCTTTTCGTTGAATGGGGAGCAAGGGAAGCGGGAACTCAACACTTTCGTAAACATGGCGAGGATATGACCAGCTTAAGGAAGTTTACTCTTCCTTCCCAGTTCAACCATTTTCTTTGAGCTACGCTTTGCTCCTTCATGCAGACTGCTTCGATTGCGTAGCCACAGAACGACGGTTGAGGACCTGGTTGAATAAGACTTAATGGTTTAACAACTACATTTTCTGCCACACAGACAAGATTTTTAATGCATTTCAACGACCACGGTTTAGTGCAAGTGCAACATACGACAATGTCGAATTTCTAAGACAAAAACTACAATATGTAAATAATTGATTTAGTTCACTAACTCTGCCTAAACTAGAATCGACTCCTTTTTCTCGAGGGTCTACCTAGTCCGTGAAATTTAAAGTAATAGATTTCCTGCTTCTCTAAAGTGGCTGTTGTTTAGATTTCGGTAACAGGACGTTTGGCGATCCAGGCCGCCACCTTCGGCACGCTCTCCACGCGCTTCACCAGAGCCTTCAGCTTCGGATATTTGTCAAGGAGAGCCTCGTTGCCACTCAACTTCCCCCAGGTAACGAACACTTGAAAGTCTAGATCCGCCCATGTCAACTGTACAGAAAAGAAACATTTGAAGACAATTGAAAACGCTGTTGAAGCGACAAAACTCGTATGATCTCTACCCCAGATGGCCACCTTTGCTAGGCCCAGAATATGGGCTGTCATTAGGTCATACGTGACAAATTGTGGCCATGTAGCTACACTATCAGCATGTCCACATGGAGCCCATATAGGACACATCTCTTATGTAGTTTCCCTGATCTGTGTGTCGTACAATAAACGCTCTGGAATGTATGGAATGTCACTGATGCTGCCTAAGGCCTGCATCTGCAAAAGCCCGATGCAGGCACACGGGCGCTACTAACCATGCCTAAGAGGACGTTCGCTGACCTTCCTACCGATGCTGCCTAAGGTCTGCATTGGGCGAAGCTAACAATGCCTGAGAGGCCGAATTATAAAAGCGAGTATAGTTGCAAGGGTAAACTTTCCATCACGTGGGACTCATTGTCACATGGCCACCTTCATGTTGCATTGTTGCGTTCACGAAAGATAGAACATCAAAGTACTCATGAAGAAACTGACCGTCAAGGTCATTTGGTAAATGATGTTCGAATTTCAGTAGCAATGTCATTTATAAATCAAGCATTCCAATAAACAGTATTTTCTCTTCCGATCAATCCATTCATTTTCTTTTCCAACCCGTCTTATGACGGGCAAGTACTCTAGTATTCTAATATGGGACCAGTATAGTCGATCGAGTCGACACCTGACAGAATATAGGCTCTAGGCAGAGATAGACAAGATATCACGCCCGAATTAAGGGGGTGCTAAGGGTGATGCAGCACCCCGGCCCGCAGTTTTGAGAGGCCCTCATTTTCAGAAGTACATTAAAATATTTTATTGTACTTGTAATTGGGCCCCGCGCTGATGGCTGTATCACTGAGCTCGTTCCAGGCGTTAACTACTCTGCTGTGATAACTGTTCAAAATAATTTCTGTCGAAGTCAATGGCCTCTGTTGTCATAATTATACTGTTAAACTCTGGATCCTCCTCCTCCTCACGCCCTTGAATACTAGAATCATGATTATAGGCCTAATGCCGCCTCGAAATCCAATAATAAGCTCCAATCTGACACCATATAAGAAGAGGACAGATTGGTGAGTGCTCACGTTATCTCCGACGAAAAAGCCGTCGCCTCCTTTGTTCATCTTGAGAATCTTTTCCAGATTAGCGTATGCAGCCGGCAGTTGCTCTTCCGAATATTTCTTCCTCATCTCCTCCTGAACAGAAAATAAATTGAGTTAAATTACAGGGAAAGCAGAGAAATTGTTATCGGACACAATGTCATATAGTGCCTCTCGAAGAACAAACCAAATCAAAGGCGTCCTTTGGCACCTTTGCAGTAGCCCTATTTTGATGTCAAATGTCATTTAGATTTAGATTGTTACATCAGTTAGCAAAACAAAACTCTGAGAAAAATACGATCTTTTCGCACATTCATAGAAGACGATATATCGAATACCAGATACATAAATGTATGTTCTGAATTGTAATTTATTGTAATCAAACATTTGCCTATAGAACCTTTCCAAGAGCAACTAATCGCAGGCGCTCTACGGTCGTAAACGTGGACTCAAAAACGTCGGCAAGTTTCAATCAATCGACCAGTTTAGTTTATTCCCAAAAGCAAGCTGACAAGATCGCAACTTGTAAATTCCCCCCAGAAAACATTTGCCCACTAACACGAGAGAAATGCAATTAGAGGCTGATCTAAAAACATAACATGTACTCTCTCTACCCACCCCACCCCAAAAAAGAACAAGTATAATACTTTTCTCGCTTCGTCTTTCTCATAAAAGTAAATGGTAAACGGTTTAACTCCATCTTCCATGCAGTCGATGATCATATCCGCCTGGAGCTGTTCCAAGTCCGTCTTTCCAGCGAGATCTGCAAACAAAGCAACTTAGCTACTGGGCAAGCAGTAAATTGAATTTCATGGCAATCCTGAGGGCTGCATCCGTGGTGTTTGTAATGTGGCAAACCTCCCTTTCTCATCATAAAATACCAGGCTAGATGGAGAAAACACCGTCGCTTGGCGGAGGAAAGCTGCTACAGTTCTGTAAGTATCGTTAGGCGCATGGTGTCGACCTCCATATACAGCAGAGGTCTTCCTTCTTGAATCGGCAGTTGAAGGACGGAAAGTTTATTTCTGAAAGGTTCACCAAACACTGAAGAGCTCTCATCAAGCACCATTTTCAGGGGCTGAAAGAATTGTCACTGCACGCGGCGTGGAAAATACCTCGATGTCAATGATTCGTCGCAAACTTATTCACTATGGACTTAGTAGCGTTTCCTTTCAGCTTAATCGGCGGTTTATCTTTCAGGCGCTCTAACCGTGCCCCACGTACGGTTGCAGAGAGACCAGAGAGAGGAGGCACTAAGGCGGGTTTCGTTGAGTACGAGAGAGTTTGGAAACCGGAGATGGTTTCAGTGTTGCGTGGAAAATACCTATTCGATACTCAGGCCCGGCTCAAGACATTTGGCGGCCCTGGGCAAATCGGCGAAATCGGCGGCCCTAGGCAAACCGGCGGCGCTAAGCACAGAAAAAGTTGATGACTTTTTTTAGTCATTTGCCTCTTTTTACGAATAATAATAAAAAAAATGGAAAAAATGGAAAATTGGCGGCCCCTAAAAATCGGCGGCCCTGGGCGGCTGCCCAGTTGCCCATATGGCTTTGTATGATATCTTTTGCGTGATTATTCTCCCACCCTGAACCCCACGACCATAGCATATACCAAGGACACCGCAAGATATGCGGCTGATGGTCCTACTGGCACGTGGTTTACCAGCCCAGAAATAAATTGGTCAACGCACGTTATTAGGCATCGTTGAACGGCGAATTCAACGCTGAGTGTAATACAGTTTGATCTACTGTAGTGTCTGCTGCCTATTCGAGGTTATACAGGCCAAAGATACATCCGTAGGCCCTACAATTGAATACCTGTGAAAAGTCCCGAAATTGCAAAACACAACAAACGAGTATTAAAGTGCAAATAAAGTTTCACCATCAGTCGATTGCAAATTCAATTTCGATTATAACAAGCCAAATCTCGTTAAAATATTCCAATCCTTCTCTAGATATTACAATGAAAACACTGGGATCCGGTCGGACCTCCTCTTGGGCATTCGTGTACCAAAAATACCTTGGGCACTCGAGAGTTAAATTTGCCAGTTTATCTTGACCTTTTTACCCTACAAGTTTCGTACGTAATCTTTGTCCTATGAACTTTCTCGGGGTCAACTGTATTGCGTGCGGCAAAATTAAATCTAATGGGGGTTCACGGAATGGCCAACTTTAGTCTAGAATTTCTTCTTACGATGATGCTGCTAAGTCAATGTGGATGGAAGAAATAAACACTTTTAAGTCTTACTGAATTTCCGGGCGAGATATCTGCCAATGGCATAACTCTGGCAAAACGTCTTCCCGTCAATCTCGAGCATTGGCATCTGACCAAATGGCGTACCTACACAATGCAATCAACAGGTAATCAACACATCCTTGGAGCCAACGCAATTCCGTGGCGCCATTGACGATGAGAAATCTTAATAAATCTACTATAATTATTTCCTAATGAAAAGCGACAAGTGTCACAAGGCCAGATCGGACTCGGACCATCACAAGATTGTGAATTTCCAATACAAGACAATGCAACACAATACGAAACAGCATAATACAATACAATACATTGCAATACAATACAGTACAGTGAAATACAATATTGATTGATTGACAATACGAAACAATGCAATGCAATACAATACAAAACAGTGCAATGCACTGTAATACAATACAATTCCGTATAAAAATACAATAGAGCACTATACAATACAATACAACTGAATTTGATAATGCACCTCACAAATTCAGAAGTGCACATTCCAGTCGGACAACAGGAAATGTTAAGAACTACTAAGTTTTCCAGTTTAGCAAATGCACGCACTGATATTTCCATAATTATATTCTCAACTGCTACTTAAATTCCATGTTTATTTCATTATGGTGCTGAGCGAGAAAACTTTGTCTAATTATCCAACTTAAAAGCAACACGAAGTTCACAGAAAAATGTAAAACACTCTTGAGACACAATACCTGTACAAGATTACCTCAGCCTGTTATATTTGATATACAAGTTAATAAGCTGGTCTAACAGAAGCAGTTTACTTGTGACAATGGGAATTCAGTCGGTTTACAATGCACTGCATAGGTTTCTCTGTAAGTGCGCTACAAAAATATGAAGTATTAGTGACACTGACAAAAATGAATACCGAGGGTTGAAGCGATGAGACCGGCAGTGGCGGCGATCTTGTTTGACAGGTGGGAAGAGGACATTTTTGAACTGATCTCGTCAAAAAAGAGTTTTGAACTGATCTCGTCAAAAAGGAGTTTTGAACTCATCTGGTCAAAAAAGAAATCAAACAAAAAATTGTCGCACTCACGCGCGAAAAATTTCATGACCTTCTTTAGTGTTTCTTCAAAATTTCGGGGGGAGGGGGTCGACGTACGGCGTGTCTTCCCACTGTTAAAGGTGGGGTCTTGTCACCATCGACCCCCCGGGATCGCCGCCCTTGGAGACCGGTAATGGCCAGAAAGGACCTAGAACGAAAATAATCGCTCTGACTTGACGCAGCGCTCGTGAATAAACTGGTGCTCCGCGCATAGCTTTAGAGCAGCGCTTTGGAGGTTGGAGTTTACGACAATGATTAAAATCGAAATTTAGCTCGATAAATTTTCTTCAAGAAACTGTCATTAAATGTAAAATTAATTAAATTAATTTAAAATAAACATAAGATAAGTTAAGATGCGATGCTCACTGGACTTCAGAGCAGGCCACTTGTCTTTTTCCACTCGTACATCTTCGTATTTCTCATCGGCGACCGCAAAAATCAGGCGAATAAGCTCGGCTCTTCCTCGTAAATTGAAGTAGGTCAATTTGTAGTGAACCATGATTCAAGATCAACCACGGAATATTATTACCTGTGACACACCCAATGCACAAGGAATTTTTTTAAATATACCAGATTTTAGCATCGATTTACTTGTTAATTTTGGTGCTCGATAGTGTAGTGGTTAGCTTGCTGGACTGTCAGTCGAGAGGCAAGGGCAGAAATTTGGTTCGATTCGTGCTCCATCTGAACCCCCCTAGCCAACTCAGCTATAATGAGAACATTGACCCCAGACTGTGTGTGAAAAGATGAGACGGCGAGGGAGAGGACTGGCCACCTGCTGTCATACGCCGAGGCTAAGAAATAGAAGCTGCTAACACTTCATACTCATAGCTGCCTCTCAGGCTAGCTCAAGGGACTGTTAAAGAGCAGCTTTAGAAGGTTCGAAGTTAAAAATTATTATCATTATTATTATATTTATTGTTATTATTATTATTTTTATTATGTTTCCCCCGAGGTACATATAATCCCTCAATAGTCAGATACTAAGTGTGTAAAAATTAATCTCTGGAGTGATCATTTTTATTATTATTATTATTATTATTATTATTATTATTATTATTATTATTATTTTACCCGAGGTATCAGTGATCCCTCGGGATTTGGAAAAAAATATTTAGGAGCAGGGTAATTGTCTGGAGGATAAGGCCTCGTCTTCAGGGTTTGACGGAAAGGTACCTTTAAAAGATACTAATAATAATAATAATAATAATAATAATAATAATAATAATAATAATATTATTATTATTATTATTATTATTATTATGCTGCTGCTGCTGCTGATGATGATGATGATGACATTATTATTTAGAACTAGACGCTTTCTTATCGTGTCAGTCCGTTTTTTGGTAGACGTGGCTTGCACGTAAACGTTTCAGGTCTCTGTCGTAAACACAATCAATAATTGTTTTTATCGCTCTTCTGAACAACGACACTGTCTCGTCGGCTTATGAAAAGCAATCGACTGTATTTCTGAACCTGTGAACCCGATATTTCGGCTGCCTGGACTATTCATTATATTCTGTATATATATATATATATATATATATATATATATATATATATATATATATATATATATATATATATATATATATATATATATATATAAGTTTCGGAGTCCATGCATTTTCCCTGCGAGGCCGAAATATGGGCACAAAGTATGTGTTTTCTCCCTGCACGAGAAATGTAGATATGCCAAGTCACTTAATCTATAGTCTAAAAAATTCTATATGACTTTTAGAGTAGTTTATGTGAACTACTGTGAGATAAGCGTCGCCCTCTTCCGTCAAGGCTTGGGACTGGCACTTCCTGGCACTATTGGCAAGTACGTGCTGTGGTGGAGTTCGTGTTTTGTGGAGTTTAAAATTTCACATAGGGGCCTAAACACCGTGGGGACTTCAGATGCGAGTCAAAATAAAACAATTCAGTTGGAGTGGTGGAGTTAGAAAAAGGCAAACTTCTAAAGCGCCACTTGAAGGCCAAGCACAGGTTACCAGTATATTCACGACCACTGCGGCAAGTCAGAGAAGTTTCCAACGGGCTGTAAACGGATGTCCGAGTCTGCTTCCCAGAGGGTACAGATCAAGGGAGGAGGCAGAGCATCTGCTATGGCGGGTGTCGTCTAGGTCGAGAAGAATCGGAAGGTCAAAGTATTCAGCACAGGCGTCGAAACTGACAATTTATTTTACAATATTTTCCAATAATCAGAAAACACTCTTATGGCGAAAATTAAACTAAACTATTGTTGCGAATTAACTTCACAAAACATTTTTTCTGCAGGGCGAGCAGGCTAGGCCTATGCCCCTGCCAGCATGTCATCTAGGACCCATATTCACAAGTTGGACCCATATAGCCTGGATAAAAGAAGAGGGCGGCGTCGGAGGTCCTGATGGCCATAAGATGTTAAATACTGGAAACTTCTACTGCTAGAAACAAGCTCGACTCTCAGTGTCGACATTACGGATTCGAACCCAAACTTGATGGCACTGAATCACGCAACTGCAGTTAGTATTTGAACAGAACGCTATGAAAGGAGCTGCTTAAAAACGGATGAATTAAGGAGAAACCACCCAGTTTCCCACGATTTTTATTTCTCAGCTAAGGACGATATCTGCCAACTGACATCGGCGCCAACACGGTCGTTGTTATCCGAAGGTTTTTTGTGTAGCCTTAACCAATTGTTTACCTTAGCAACCGTTTAGTCTCGCGGCTCGCCCACTAATGTTTTGATTTGGGCGTTAAGGCGTTTAAGATCCAAATCTACGGACCTGAATAGCTCGAGATGGGATTGAAAATCCACGGAATAACCAATTGGACCGTTTTGCAAGATTTTAATAAAATTGTCCTCAAAACAGGAAAAAGTTGTAACAGTGTTGCACCCTTTATGTCTCGTATTTTACTGTACCCCAGGCTCCCCAGCTAAAGCCGATTGCATGTCGGCTCTTCATATGTTAGTCCTAGATTATCCTACTATAGACACTCACCTGTAGTCGAGCAGCTTCAGAAAATGCAGTATCGACCCCAAATGCCAAGCCGCTCCAATATTTATACATAATAGATCTATACAGGGCTGACTATAATAGTCGCAGAGCTCGCAAACGCTTCTGCATATCACGTGATATCTAACAGCCAATCTCCGAAAACATGACTGGGCAGAATTCGATATGATAATGAGGCCTTGAGGACGTCAGAAAATGTGGATCTCACCTATAATAATGGAAGTGTGTTACCCGTTCGTCAAAACGGCACGAAACTCCGAGTGCATATAGCATGACGGCTTAGAATTGAAGGCAGTGCGTGCAAAGGCTTAGAACCAGAAGGAATTAAAAAGACACAGACAGAGACAGAGACAGAGACAGAGAAAAACATACAGACACAGACAGACAGAGCAGTAGCCTGCGTATGGTAGGCTACTGCTCTGTCTGTCTGTGTCTGTATGTGTTTTCTCATGTATGCCTCAACGGCACCCAATGCCTTGAAGTGTCTACGACTTCGTTCTCTTGGTCGTCGTTGTCGTCGTCATCATCATCATCATCACCATCGTGATGATGATGATGCTGATAATACTGTTAGTATTATCATATCAGCCTGTGCCTAAAGCACCAACATCTTGAGGTAGCAACAGCAGTCAGTAATCACAGAGCAAGACTCGGCAACGACAAAGCACACCAACCGCGACCCAGGTATAACATACACTCCAAGATCAATAACCTTATTGAATAGCGCCTTCCTTACTTGTTGCCCGATGTGCTGTCACCTCGTAATCGTAATCGTAATCGTAAACTCAAAATATATAAAGCGACCCTTGAAATGTAATGTAAATGTAATGTAAATCTCCGAAATTTCTCAGCGCCACACAAAAGCCACGTCAGGGAGACCAACTAATTCACGGCGCTATATCAAATCAAATCCGCAATAGCCATATCCGCCTTATCCGTTCCGGTGCCAGGTCAGAGTCCGGGAGGGCATAGGCTTATTCACGAACGCTGCGACAAGTTTGAGGGTTGTCCGGAGAGTTGCCAACTGCAGATCCGAGTTCGGTTGCTAGATAAGATCAGAAAGAGGAGGCAGAGCAGTTACCTGCTGAGGATGGTTGCGTTCAAGTCGAGATAGATTGGAAGGCGAGAGGGTCAGATGAGAATATTGTTCTTGATGAGGTGAGACTTAAGTTTTCGAATGGAAAGTCTGAGGGGTGATAGAAGGGAAACCTCAGAGGCAGATGATGGTGGCTGAGTGACAATAATGACGAGGGACAGATGACCT
>OY744611.1:53232976-53271909 GCA_963556255.1 Allolobophora icterica | reverse complement strand
ACAGCTGCTCTGTTTACTCTTTCTTCTCAGTTCAACGATTTTTAGCTGCTTTGCTCTTTCACACTGCTTCAGTCGTATAGCCAGAGAATGGCAATTGATTATCCTGTTTAGATAGTTTTGCCCCAGCCAGAGAAAGGCAATCGGTGACCTTGATGAACAATTGTGAGAAAGCCACATTTTCCGCCAAAACAGAAAGTCTTTAGGGCCTAATGCATTCCAACCAACACAGTTTAATGCGAAATACGACAATGTTGAATTTCTAACACAGAAAAAATACAATATGTAAATAATTGATTTAGTTCGTATACTTCTGTCTAACTTAGAATCGACTTGCTTTTCTCGAGAGTCTACGTTGTCCGTGGATTTAAAGTAACAGACTTCCTGCTTCTCTAAAGTGGCAGTTGTTTACATTTCGGTAACAGGACGTTTGGCGATCCACGCCGCCACTTTCGGTACGCTCTCCACGCGCTTCACCAGAGCCTTCAGCTTCGGATATTTGTCCAGAACAGCCTCATTGCCACCCAACTTCCCCCAAGAGACGAACATGTGAAGGGCTAGATCCGCCCATGTCAGCTGTACAGAAAAAGAAAACAACAAAACTCGTATACGATCTTTATCCCAGATGGTTACCTACTCTAGGCCCAGACTGAACCCGCATACATATTCACCGACACTATACCAAACCAAGTCCGCATTAGCTAGGCTGCCTTGTCCGCCTCGGTGCCAAGTCGGAGTCCGGGAGGTCAAGCCGAGGTAGTAATCGATGATGATGGTGGTTGTGTGATGGGGCAGAATTGGAATCAGGATATGATAGCTTGAAGAGTTCGGTTTTCAGTCGTGAGTGGAAAGCAGCTGAGGACAGTGCAGCGCAGGATAGGTCAAATTAATAGGCGAGACAGTTGGACGAGCAAGCTAGGGGCGATCTTTTGAACGATCATTCTAAAGAGCCGGTGCAGCAGAGACTACGGAGCGGCTGTAGAATTTAAGAGAATTTGTTGTCATAAGATGTTGTTCAACTCTGGATCGTCCTCCTCGCGCCCCTGGGTACTACAATCACGATTATAAGTCTATCGAAATCCAACTATAAGGTCCAATCTGACAGCCTAAGAAGAGGATAGATTGGGTGAGTGCTCACGTTATCTCCGACGAAAAAGCCGTCGCCTCCTTTGTTCGACTTGAGCATCTTTTCGAGATTAGCGTATGCAGCCGGCAGTTGCTCCTCCGAATATTTCTTCTTCATCTCCGCCTTAAGCAGAAATAAAATTCAGTTATTTCACAGAATCCTTCCTGTCTACATCTTGGGAAAACATTGAAATTGTAGTTGTAATCGGACGCTTGAATAGCGTCGCTCAAAAGAATAAACAAATTAAAGGCGCCCTTTGTGGCAGCCCAATTTAGACCTAGACTGTGTTACACCAGTTAGTAAAGCAAACCCCTGAGGAAATAATTATGATCTTCTCGCACATTCCTAGAAGACGCTGTATCGAATACCAGATAGATAAATATATAATTCTGAATTGTAATTATAATCAAACATCTGGCTAGAACCGCTAGTAGTAGTAGTTTTGGTTTAACGACACTGTGTGATAACAAAGATCATTAGCGTCGCCCTCCTCCTTTATTCATCCCTGGGACTGGCACTGCCAGAGGACGAGCTCGTCGAGCAGTGGCGGAGTTATTGATATAGTAGTAGTAGTTTCAGTTTAACGACACTGTTTGATAACGACGACCATTAGCGTCGCCCTCCTCTTTTCTCCAGCAATGGGACTGGCACTGCCAAAGTAAGAGCAGCTGCTCTCTCTCCTGATGTAAACGTGGGCTTCAGACGTCGGATTTTGACCTGGCTTTTACAATAGATTATGATTTTTCTGATTTTTCTCTAAACGACAATCGACTGTTTTCTTGGACATTATTATGATCACGCCATACAGACACTATACTAAGTTACAGGACATTCTCTGCCAGCGTGTCCACACAAAGCTCATATCGGATTCATATTCCCACTACAAGAGTTACCGCTGGCGAGCTACGAACAAACGCAAGACCCAACCACAGGATTTCCACACAGTTGCGCAATATCCCTATACAGTAACCCTCTCAGGAAAAGGGTGTCGAACTCGTATACGGTCGTACCTACCGCGTACAAGGTGAGCATCCCAACCCTACGCGACA
The DNA here is from genome assembly GCA_963556255.1 of Allolobophora icterica. Classification (NCBI taxonomy): domain Eukaryota; kingdom Metazoa; phylum Annelida; class Clitellata; order Crassiclitellata; family Lumbricidae; genus Allolobophora; species Allolobophora icterica. The sequence goes on along the minus strand of OY744611.1, from coordinate 53,269,737 downwards.
GAAATGCAACAATAGAAGCCGAACAAAAAAGCTTCTGTGCCCTTTCCACCCCGCACACCACAAAAAGCAGGTATACTATACTTTTCTAGTTTCGTCTTTTTCAACATAGGCGAGGAAGAACGGTTCTACTCCATCTCCCATGCAGTCGATGATCATGTCCGCCTGGAGCTGCTCCAATTCGGTCTTTCCAGCGAGATCTACAAACCAAGCAAAACTGCTGAGTTGGCAGTATGTTGAATTTCATGGCAATCCTAACAGCTCCCTCTCTGGTATTTATAACCTGGTTCAATCATATTGCATGTGGTGTGTGATAGCGTAGTCGTTAGCGTGCTGGATTTTCAATCGAGAGTTCGGAAGTTCAAATCCCCCAGAAATTTGGTTCGAGATTTCTGCTCCCCGTGCGCCCCTGGTCAACTCAGATATAATTAGTACACCGACCGTACACTGTCGGTGGGAAGATGAGACAGCGAGGGAAAGGTCTGACCACGCGCCTTCGTATTCCGAGGCTAAGAAAATGACGTCGCTAACACTTTGTACTTGAGCCTTTTCAAGAAAATATACGTCGCCAACACTTTGTACCCAAGCCTGCCTCAGGAATAGCTTAAGGGTCTACTCTCCTTCTCCTTCTCTTTCTCCTGCTTCTTCTTCTCATTCTGCTTCTCCTCCTCCTCCTTCTACCCCTCCTCCTCCTCCCTCTTCATCTTCATCTTCGTCTTCTTCTTCTTGCTCTTCTTTTTTCCCCTTCTTCTTCTACTTCTTCTTCTTGGAAGATGGAGGATCGGACGGATCAGGGTATGGGTTTCAGTGCTCACCTTGTAACGCGGAAAGTTTCGGGTTCCAGATTCATTTCCTGAGACGTGCAGGGACCTTGAGCAAGTCCTTCACTCACAGTTGCTCAGCACCATCGATTGATAAGATAGTGGTGCTAAATAGATTTTGTAATAATAATATTTAAAGATTTCTGCTCCATTAGACCCTCTGACGATCTTGGCTATCAAATGAGATCATCGACCACACACAGTTGGTGCGATTTTTTGATGGTTATACTTTTCAACGAATTTCATGACCTTTTCTTCTAGTTATTTAAATATGCCAGTTTATCATGACCTTTTTGCTCTTCAAGTTCGTACGTGACCTTTGTCCTATGAACTTCCTCGTGGTCAACTGTACGGCGCGGGCAAAACTCAAGTGAGTAGGCCTATCCACGGATTGGGTTACTTTCTCCATAATTTCTGCGAGGTCAGAATAGTTGGACGAAATGAATCGTTTTAGGACACTTACTGAATTTCCGGGAGAGATATCTACCAATGGCATGACTCTGGCCAAACGTCTTCCCGTCAATCTCGAGAATTGGTATCTGACCAAATGGAGTACCTAAAAAATGCAATCAACAGGTAATCAACTGTCACATCCTAACAGCCAACGCAATTCCGTTACCGCCATTGACGATGAGAAATCCTAATAAATCTACTATTATTTCCTATTGAATAGCGACAAGGGTCACACGGCCAGATCGGACTCGGACCAGCACAACATCATGAATTTTCAATACAAGACAATGCGACACAATACAATGCAATATAATACAATGCAATAAACAATGCAATACAATACAGTAGGCCCTACAGTGAAATACATTACGAAACAATACATAGGGTTGCCAGGTAGTCTTGAGGAAATTACCGGACTATGGCGAGCGCGTCATGAGTGTCTGGGGGCGATGTCCCCAGATCGGTTCAGGGGCATTGGGGAAGCCTTTGGTCAGGCCCTCAGAGGGTCAGAGGGGCGAAGCCCCCTGAAGCTGACAAGATAACGAAACAGCACTAACAATTGAAAAGTTACTTTTAAAATGAACATTAAAAACAGTCTGATTTATACAAATATACTACACTGTGACTTGTAGTATTGAAAAAAGTAATAATAAGACGGTAGCTTTAAAAAAAGGCGAAACTTAAAATATGTAGAAAAATGTTGAAATGTTCTCTTTTGAATTTCGGACATAATAAATAACCATTATGTTAACCATAGGCCTACCGTCTATCGGCGAAATCGACGCATGACCTCACTTAGACAATTTACACAGTACACAGCAAGATTGACTTTGAATCTCTTTATCTCATGTTCCCTTCATTCAGTTCTCCTCCTCTGTTCCTGACTTAGGATTGTCCTCGATCCTACCCTTTCCTTCATTGATCAAGTTAACCTTGTATCCCGATCTTGCTTTTTCATCTACGGCAGCTTCGATCGATCCGCAGGTGTCCTTCGGATCATGCTATCACCACACTGGTCCACGCTTTGATCTGCACTCGGGATGACTTTGGTAATGCTGTATACATTGGCCTCTCCTTCTCCAATAAGCACAAACTTAGTCTATTCTTAATGCTGTTGCTCGGCTTAGAGGTGATATTCCTAAGTTTGCCACATCTCTGCGGTTCTGCCGTTATTCGTGACTCCCTCCACTGGCTCTCTGCTCAACAGAAAATTCAGTTCAAAACACTCACCTTCATGCGCAACTGCCTCACTGGGCGTCTTACCTACTGAATTTCTGCACCCTGGTTTTTCCTTGCTTGACAGGACCTCCTTGCGATCTTTGGCCAGTGGCCTTATGGTTGTTTCACGGCCCAATCCAGGAGCTTTGTTTGTGTGGGTCCCTCGGGCCTGGGACAGTCTTCCCCAGTCAGTCTGCCAAGAGCTTCTTGTCCTCTCTCCCCTTCAATTCCGTGGACGCATTAAAACTTTTCTTTTTGCCGGTGCTGGCACTGATGTGGGTCGAGAGCGCCGCTGATCTGAATGGCGATATATAAATGTCCGGTTACAATTACAATTACAATTATGATGAGTTAACTCGTAAATCATAATAAACGAACGCTTGCGCACTGTACACTGATAGTACAGTACAGTTCGTAATTTTGTCATCGTAAATTTCAAATAAAATTTAATAATAAATGTAATTGTTACGAACTTACGATAGATGTTACATACATCATTCTCGGAGGACCTGGACACCCTAAATTTTATGATGTCGAGGTCCTTCGAGAATGATGTATTCCAACACTTATTGTTAACAATAATAATTTACCGAAAATTACCGGACACCGCCATGTCCGGTAATGTCTGAAATTTCTGACCGGACAAATTGTCTAAATACCGGACTGTCCGGTTCATTACCGGACACCTGGCAACCCTAACAATACAATGCAATACAATACAAAACAACACAATGCCCTGTAATACAATGCCATATAACACAATACAATACAGCACAATACAATACAATGCAACTGAATTTGATAATGCCCCTCACAAATTCAGAATTGCACATTCCAGCCGGACAACAGGAAATGTTAAGAACTACTAAAATTTCCGGTTTTAGCAAATGCATGCACTGATATTTCTATAATTATATTCTTAACTGCTAATTAAATTCCATGTTTATTTCATTAAGACGCAGATCGTGAAAAGTTTGTCTAATTATCCAATTTAAAAGCAACACTAAGTTCACAGAAAATTTTTAAACACCATTGAGACTCATCCTCTTTAAGCTTACCTCGGCCTGTTATATTTGATATACAAGTTAATAAGCTGGTCTAACAGAGGCAGTTTACTTGTGATAACATTAATTCAGTCGATTTACAAAGCATTGCATCAGTTTCTATTTAAGGGCGCTACAAAAATATGACGTATTAGTGAAACTAAAAACAGAATATCGAGGGTTGAAGCGAGGAGACTGGTAATGGTCAGAAAGGACCTAGAACAAAAACAACCCTTCTGACTTGACGCAGGGTTCGTGGATAGGTTGGTGCTTCGCGTATAGCTTTAGAGTAGCGCTCTACAAGTATGGAGTTTACGATAACGATTAAATTCTAAATTTAACTCAATAAATTTTCTTCAAGGAACTGTCATTAAATTTAAAATTAATTAAGTTACTGTAAAATTAGCATAAGATAATTTATTATACGATGCTCACTGGCTTTTAGAGCAGGCCACTTGTCTTTTTCCACTCGTACATCATCGTATTCCACCTCGGCCACTGCAAAAATCAGGCGAATGATCTCTGCTCTTCCACGCCCGTTGAAGTAGGTCAGCTTATAATGCACCATGACTCAAGATCAACGACGGAAAATTATTACCTGTGACACAGCCAATGCACAAGGAAATTTTGTATAAAATATACCAGATTTTTGCATCGATTTACTGGTTAAATTTGGTGCTCGAAAGTGTAGTGGTTAGCTTGCTGGACTGTCAGTCCAGGGCGGAAATTTGGTTCGAGATTTCTGCTCCATCTGCACCCCCTATATCCAACTCAGCTATAATGGCTAGCTCAAGCTAGCTCAAGGGACTGCTCTTCTTCTCTTCTTACTTGTTAAAGAGCAGCTTTAGAAGCTTCGAAGTTAGATATTGGGCTTCTTTGATTTGGCGTTATGTGTAGGCCTAGAGGAGTATAGCATAGGCCTACGCCTTTTTTCAGCTAACCATAGCATCTTCAGTCTCTGCTTACTCATAACAGAGCACAACAAAACATAGCATAACAATGGTTTTAAGTGGTTCAGGAGACGTAGTTGTCTATGCAGTCCGTGGTCCTGGAACGCGGAACAAAGAGAACCTGCCGGTCGCGAGAGCGGAGAGGTGAGAAGCTGCAGAAAGAGGTGGGGGGGGGGTGAGGTCCCTCAGTTATTAGGGAGTAGTATCAAGTTTAGACTTAAGGACAAGAACAAGAACTTTAAATTGAATGCGGGCTAGGAGAGGAGCCAGTTAAGTTGACTGACCATAAACGAAGAGACATGGGAAAGACGTTAAGGCATTTAAGATTCCAATCTACGGAGCTGGGTAGCTCGAGATGGGATTGAAACTCCACGGAATAGGCCTAACCATGCAATTGGACCGTTTTGCAAGATTTTAATGAAATTGTCCTCAAAACAAGAAAAAGTTGTAACTGTGTTACACCCTTTATGTCTCGTATTTTACAATATCCACAGACTCCCCAGCTAAAGTCGATTTCATGTGGGCTCTTCATAATTATGTCAGTCCTAGATTATAGTCCTACTATAGGCACTCACCTGTCTTCGAGCAGCTTCACAAAATTCAGCATCGAACCCAAATGCCAAGCCGCTCTAATATAATATTTATATATAATAGATCTATACAGGGCTGACTATAGTAGTCGCAGAGCTCGTAAACGCATCTGCATATCACGTGATATCTAACAGCCAATATCCGACGACATGACTCGGCAGAATTCGATATGTTAACGAGGCCAAATATGTGGTTCTCACTATAATGGAAGTGGGTTACCAGTTCGTCAAAACGGCACGAAACTCCGAATGCATGTAGCATGACGGCTTAGAATTGAAGGCAGTGTGTGTGCAAAGGTTAAGAACCAGAAGGAATTCAATAGAGACAGAGGCATAGAAAAAACTTTCAGACACAGACAGAAAGAGCAGTAGCCTACCATACAGGAACCTCAACGGCAGCCATGGGATTGAAGAGTGTACGACTTCATGCTCTTGGTCGTCGTAGTCGTCCTCATCATCGTCGTCGTCGTCGTCGTCATCATCATCATCATCATTATCATCACTGTTAGTATTATTATATCAACCTGTGCCCTAAAGCACTAACATCGTTCAGTAGCAACATCAATCTGTGTCACGTTGGATCCATTTATCACAGAGCAGGATTCGGCAACAACAAAGCAGACCCACCACGGCCCAGGTATAGGCATACCATCTAAGATCAACAGGGTCCTTAGCTCCTTATCAGCAATCCTTACTTGTTGTCCGCTGTGCAGCACCCTCGTTATCGTAATCCTCAACTCAAAATTTCTATGAGCCACTGGAAGGCTACACGCAGGGCATAGGCTTATTCACGAGCGCTGCGTCAAGTTAGAGGGTTGTCCGGAGAGTTGCCAAATGCAGATCCGAGTCCGGTTGCTAGATACGAACAGAAAGAGGAGGCAGAGCAGCTACCTGCTGAGGTGGGTTTCGTTTAGGTCCAGATAGATTGGAAGGCGAGCATATTGGTCAGATGAGCATATTGTTCTTGAGGAGGTGAGACTTTGGTTTTCGAATGGAAAGCCTGAGGGGTGATAGAAGGGAAACCTGAGGCAGATGATGGATGGGTGAGTGACAATAATGGCGAGGGACAGATAACCTGCAGAATTCCGAAGGGAGATCGTTCCAGAATCGTGGTGTGTTGTTTCTGTAGCTCCCCAATATATAAAAGTGAGATTTCTTCCTGATCTCCATACAGGTCTGTGATCTGCATAATTATAACGAAAAGGTCGTTCTGTTAGCATTGCAATACTTGTTCGATGACAACATTTTGGCTGGCGTCAGGTTTGGAGGAACGTACCATTTTGCTAAAATAGCTGCCATGCGCTCTATAGTAACTGTGCATTATTCACCGTGTACCTGGCCCTATTTGCGGGATTCCCCATCACTTTTGGGTCTCCGCCGAGTAACCTCTGTATGAAAGCAAGTTACCGCGCATACTGAATAATTGTTAGTCAAAGGTTACAGGAAATAAACAGAATTGAATTGAATTGAATTGAATTCAAAAGTTTTCCAATAATAGCTAATGGTTTCTTAACATTCACTCTCTTCGAGTTGCTTCTAGGGATTGTTGTGGCTACCCAACCCTAGTTCATGCCATTGAAGAATGGATGAGGAGGTAGAATTTCTTTGTGTTTTGACCAGCTTAAGCAAGTTAACTCTTCCTGCCCACATCAACCATTTTCTTTGAGCGTAGCTTTGCTCTTTCAGACTGCTTCAGTCGTATAACCAGAGAATGGCAATTGAATGCCCTGGTTGAATACTTTTGCCTCAGGTAGAGAAAAACAGTGGGAGCCATGAATATCGGTAAGAAAACCACAGTTTCTGCCAAACAGAAAAGACTTTCATGCATTATAACGGTGGTTAAGTGCAAAATACGACAATGTCGAATTTCTAACACCAAAAACACAATATGTTACTAACACTACCTCTGTCAAACCGAGAATCGACTAGCTTTTCTCGAGGGTCTACACAGTAAGTGGAATTAAAATGTTCAGATTTCAAGCCTCTCCTAGAGTGGCAGTTGTTTACATTTCGGTAACAGGACGTTTGGCAATCCAGGCAGCCACTTTGGGCACGCTTTCGACGCGCTTCTCCAGGGCCTTCAGCTTGGGATATTTGTCCAGAAGAGCCTCGTTGCCAGTCAACTTCCTCCAGGAGACGAACATGTGAAAGGTTAGATCCGCCCATGTCAGCTGTACAGAGAAAGAAACATTTGCAGACAATTGAAAACGCTGTTGAAGCGACAAAACTCGTATGATCTCTATCCCAGATGGCCAGCTTTGCTAGGCCCACAATATGCGTTCTCATTAGGTCATACGTGACAAATTGTGGGGATTTGTCGCCATCACTTTGTGGGCAAAGTTACACCCGATCTACATTAACAGGGTTTACAGTGTTTCCGAAAACTAAAGCCTGTGTGAGAAGCTCCACCAGATACATGTCCTAGTATAACATATGCCCGAGCTTGGTATTGAAGTTGTTGAGTGACTCCACTGAAACCGTCTCACCACTCGGCTCGTTCAAGGCGTTAACTACTCTGCTGTGATAACTGTTCAAAAAAATAATTTACGTCGACGTCAACGGCATCTGTTGTCATAAGATATCGTTAAACTCTGGATCCTCCTCTTCCTCACGCCTTTAACTTTTACTAATACTACAATTATGATTATAGGCTCAGTCCCCGCTCGAAATCCAGTAATAAGCTTCAATCTGACACCATGAGGAGAAGAGAGAGTGCGTGCTTGCTTACGTTATCTCCGACGAAAAAGCCGTCGCCTCCTTTGTTCATCTTGAGAATCTTTTCGAGATTAGCGTATGAAGCCGGCAGTTGCTCCTCTGAATATTTCTTCTTCATCTCCGCCTGAACGGAAAATAAATTGAGTTAAATCACAGGGAAACCATGAAAATTGTGCCCGGACACATATAGTGCCGCTCGAAAAACAAACCAAATCAAAGGCGTACTCTGTAGTAGCCATAATTATTTTGATGTTAAATGTCATTTAGACCTAGACTGTGTTACATCAGTTAGCAAAACAAAACTCTGAGGAAATACGATCTTTCGTACATTCATAGAAGACGCTAAAGCGAATACCAGTCACCAGATACATAAATATATGTTGTGACTTGTAATTTATTGCATGTAATCCAACATTTGCATATAGAACCTTTTGAAGAGGAACTAATCGCAATCGCTCTCTACGGTCGTAAACGTGGACTTAAAACGTCGGAAATTTTGCCCCGGAGAAAGTTTTTTTTACCCCTAACACGACAGAAATGCAATTAGAGGCTGATCTAAAAACTTATATACCCTCTCTACCCCACCCACCCACCCCACCCCAAAAAAGAACAAGGATAATACTTTTCTCGCTTCGTCTTTTTCATAGAAGGTAAGGGTTAGCGGTTTGAGTCCATCTTCCATGCAGTCTACGATCATATCCGCCTGAAGCTGTTCCAAGTCCGTCTTTCCAGCGAGATCTGCACACGAAGGATTTGATGGTATTAGTGTTGCGTGGAAAATACCTACTCGATACTCCTTCCCTTAGACGGTTAATGCCTGATCACTTAAAATTTGCGCCTATTAACTGTGTAACAAAAATATTTGAAGACTTTTGCCCCATTTGCACCATATGGCGAACTTGGCTTAGTTGGTGCGATTTTTTACTTTTCAACGATTTTCATTACCTTTTCTTCCAGTAATTCAACCCTCGAATGCCCGGAGGGGGAGCCGACCAAACTCCAGACCCTCTTTTCCGCGGATAACTTTAGAACGGCTATGAAATTGTAAAAGTGGTTTCTGGACATCCTAAATCCATCAATTTGGCTTTGTATGATATCTTTTGCGTGATTATTCTCCCACCCTGTACCCCACGACCAAAGCATGTACCATGGAAACCGCAAGCTATGCGGCTGATGGTCATACTGGCACATGGTTTACCAGCCCAGAAATAAATTGGTCAACGCGCGTTATTAAGCATCGTTGGACGGCGAATTCAACGCTGAGTGTAATACAGTTTGATCTACTGTAGTGTCTGCTGCCAATTCAAGGCTATACAGGCCAAAGCTACATCCGAACAACTGAATACCAGTGAAAAGTCCCGAAATTGCAAAACACTACAAACGAGTTTTAAAGTTCAAATAAAGTATAACCAGGTATCGCTATCGTGAAATACCATAAATCGGTCCACTGCAAATTCAATTTAGATAATAACAAGCCAAATCCCGTTAAAATATTCCAATCCCTTCTCTAGATATAACAATGAAAACACTGGGATCCCGTCGGACCCCACTCTTGGGCATTCGTGTACCAAAACAAACCTTGGGCACTCGAGAATTAAATTTGCCAGTTTATCTTGACCTTTTTACCCTACAAGTTTCGTACGTAGCCCTTGTCCTATGAACTTTCTCAGAGTCAGCTGAATAGCGTGGGGAAAAACTAAATCTAATGAGGTTCACGGAATGGCCAACTTTGTCTAGAATTTCTTCCTAAGATGATGCTGCTAGGTCAATGTGAATGGAAGGAATAAACTTTTAAGACTTACTGAATTTCCGGGCGAGATATCTACCAATGGCATAACTCTGACAAAACGTCTTCCCGTCAATCTCGAAAATTGGTATCTGACCAAATGGCGTACCTACACAATGCAATCAACAGGTAATCAACACATCCTTAACCAACGCAATTCCGTAGCGCAATGGACGAAGAGAAATCTTTATAAATCTACTATTATTTCCTATTGAATAGCAACAAGGGTCACAAGGCCAAATCGGACTCGGACCAGCACAAGATTTTGAATTTCCAATACAAGACAATGCAACAAAATAAGAAGCAATATAATACAATACAATGCAATGTAATGAAATGCAATACAGTACAATACAATACAGTAAAATGCAATACTAAACAATACAATGCAATACAACACAACACAATACACTGTAATACAATACAATGCCACATACGACAATACAATACAATACAATACAATACAACTGAATTTGAAAATGCTCCTCACAAATTCAGAATTGCACATTCCAGCCGGACAACAGGAAACATTAATTTAAGAACTACTAACTTTTCCGGTTTTAATAAATAGATGCACTGGTGTTTCTCTTATTATATTCTAAACTGTTCATTAAATTCCATGTTTATTTCATTAAGGCGCTGAGCTGTCTAATTATCCAATTTAAAAACAACACTAAGTTCACAGAAAATTTTTAAACACCCTTGAGACTCATACTGTATAAGCTTACCTCGGCCTGTTATATTTGATATAGAAGTTAATGAACTGGTCTAACAGAGGCAGTTTACTTGTGATAACATTAACCCATTAGCGCCCATTGTTCCCATTTGGGAACACGATGATAAATTTAAGCAAAAAAGAAGTGTGTTATTTTATTTAGTTACTGTGGGCAGCTCTTGGCTGCTAAGTAGTGGGTGTACTATTATTTAGCATAATCATGACTTTTAAGAAATTACTATGTGCGGTAGCCATCTTGGAAGTTGGCGATTTTTGTCAAATCTCGGTTGCGTCCGGTTTCTCATCTGCATATATGGTATGAGATTTTAAATTTTTGAAGTATATATGTGATTTAAGTGTAACATAGTGCACCTACTGCTATGCAAAAGGTGCATGTAAAAATCAGATGTTTTGAGGTAGAAATGTTTGATAAATCAGTGATGTTCCCAAATGGGAACAATGGGCACAAGTACTACTGTGTTCCCATTTGGGAACATGATGGAAAGATGCATTGAATGTCTGGAAGCTCCGCTTCGAGTGCATTACTGCTGTCCATATTTATAAAAGAATATGAGATAAATCAGAATTTGTAGTCTACAAAGTAATAACGCTTTCTGTTTGATGACTTTCTCAGTTGTCGAAAAGAAAAATTTCCTTGTCTGAGGTGAACGCCATTATACAGTCTGAAGCAGATAGTGAAAATGATGACAGTGAGCAGTTTGCGCACCTAGCAGAAGTTTCATATGCAGTATCTGCTATTGAGAAAGAAGTTGACATAGTTACAATGCCACCGGAAATGGTTGGTAATGTGTCCGATGAGGAGCTTGTGGATGAAGATGGCCTATTGCTTACGACTCTTCCCTCTTATGTTCCTGAGCCAGTTACTGCTTTTGTGTATAGAGGTCCAGACGATGAGAGTCACAATACTAGAATCTCTGGCGCTCCAAAGCACGTGATGGCCGTGATTTTATTTGGTTTGGCCTTCTGGAAACCGGACTCGGACCTCTTTTGGACTACTCTCTGGAAAAACCCTCTCACGCAGCGCTCGTGAATAGGCTGGTGCCCTGCGCTTGGCCTTCAAGTGGCGCTTTAGAAGTTTGGAGATTACGATTACGATGGCACGGCAACCAGTGTGTGACTGTCGCTAGCAATTTCAGTTCAGTGGAATCATTAGGTAAAGGAGTTCAGCCAAGAAATCTGTGGTTGATATAACTCAACCAGCTCTCATTCGACACTACAACCTTCACATGGGTGGTGTGGACATTCTGGACCGCTTCATTTCTAACTATCGGCCTGTGTTTCGCATCAACAAGTGGTGGTGGCCACTGTTTATCAATAGCTTGAACATGGCTGTTGCTGCAGCCTGGCGTCTTCATGTCGAGGTCGGTGGATCATTTGATCACTTTGAGTTCCGGTGGCACATTGTTTGAACAATACCTCGACGGTAGGACAAGCCTCCAACAGCTATGTCAGGACCAGCTAGCCACCCAGTCAATGATATTCGCTATGTTGGAGCCGACCACCATCTGCTTTCGAGTGCAAGACAATCAAGGTGTCGTTTGTGTAAAAAGAACGCAAGGCTGCACTGTACAAAGTGCATGACTGCACTTCACCTGCACTGCGAGCAGAAGTATCATACTCGCATTTGAGATAGACAATAATTGTCAGTCTCTTGGAAGGAACTGTAGAGAATACTTAGAATATGTTGAAGTCTTGGAATGTTATTCGACTTAGAATTAGACGCAGAATAAAACTGTTACGAAAGGCAATCTTATCATTGATCATGCTTTATAATGTATGAAAACTAGTTACTTCAACATTGATTTGCAGTTTTATTGATCTCTCAAAGCATCATGTGCTGTGCAAAAAGTAAAACTATTGTAGCAATGGAAAAGTGCAACTTGAAATGGTTTGCTATGATAAATTTGCATGTTGTTCCCAAATGGGAACAAAGCACTATGATGAATTTGCATGTTGTTCCCAAATGGGAACATAGTACCATATGTGCCCATTGTTCCCAAATGGGAACAACACGCCATCTAGCGGCTTATCACTGAATCACAAAAATAAAAGTTCTAAGGACCTTACTTTTGCACCATTTGTTATATTATAAAGTATCATAATGATTGGCAGTCGGGGGAAAGCTTGGGCTCTAAAGGGTTCAGTCGATTTACAATGCACTGCATCGGTTTCTCTGCAAGGGCGCTACAAAATTATGACGTAATGGTCAGAAAGGACCAAGAACAAAAATAACCCCTCTGATTTGACGCAGCGCTCGTGAATAAGTTGGTGCTTCGCGAATAGCATTAGAGTAGCGCGTCCAACAGTTTGGAGCTTACGATAACGATTAAATTCGAATCTGAACTCAAGAAATTTTATTCAAGGTACTGTAATTAAATTTAAAATTCATTAAGTTACTGTAAAATTAGCATAAGATAATTTATGATAGGATGCTCACTGTCCTTTATAGCAGGCCACTTGTCTTTTTCCACTCGTACATCTTCGTATTCCACTTCGGCAACTGCAAAAATCAGACGAATGATCTCTGCTCTTCCACGCCCGTTGAAGTAAGTCAGCTTATAATGCACCATGATTCAAGATCAACCACGGAAAATTATTACCTGTGACACAGATAATGCACACGGAAATTTTGTATAAAATATACCAGATTTTTGCATCGATTTACTTGTTAATTTTGGTGCTCGATAGTTCAGTGGTTAGCGTGCAGTCGAGAGGCAAGGGCAGAAATTTGGTTCGAGATTTCTGCTCCGCCTGAACCCCCTAGCCAACTCAGTTATAATGAGTACATAGACCGCACGATATAATGTAATTACATGTAATATTACATGTAATATTACATGTAATATTACATGTTATATTACATGTAATGTCTGTGAAAAGATGAGACGGCGAGGGAGAGGACTGACCAATCGGTATTGGTCAGTCCTCTCCCTCGCCGTCTCTCCTGCCGAGGCTAAGAAAATGAAGCTGCTAACACTTCATACTCATTACTGCCTCTCAGGCTAGCTCAAGGGACTGCTCTTCATCTTCTTCTTCTACCTACTTGTTAAAGAGTAGCTTTGGAAGGTTCGAAGTTAGACATTGGGCTACTTTTGATTGGGCGTTATGTATGGGGGCTATAGAGCAGTGTAGCCTACGCCTATCTTTCAGTCAACCATAGTATCTTCGGTCTCTGCTGACTCATAACAGAACACAACAAAACATAAATATTAAATAACAATGGTTTTAAGTGGTTCAGAAGACGTTGTAGTCTGTACAGTGGCGGCGCCAGCGATATAATTTCAGAAGGTCGCGTCATGGTCATGGGAATTATTCAACAGGTCGAAGAAATGACTGTTTGAGTTTGACGCATCAAGCAGCATAACTTCGACATAAGCAGCATAACTTAAATATGTAAAACAAAGAAAATTATTACTTAACTCTTATAGCCCATTTAAATTTTAGAGTTGAAAATATAGTACACTATTGAAGTCGTTAGATTGGATTCAGGTTCTTCCTTTTAGAATCTCCTCAAAACTCCCTGTTTCTCGCGAATATTTCGAGAATTTGGAAATCTAACAGCTCTTCACCGGGTGACTGTGAACCTTGAGATCAAGACCAAGACCACGACTTTGACCATCGAGACCAAGACCAAGATCAAGACTTTGAACCTCAAGACCAAGACCGAGACCAAGACCCCCAAAAAATCACATTCGGGCCAAGAGTTCTTTTCCTTACAAAAAATTGTCAAGTCGGAATACTCGCTATTTTAATGCAAACATGAGTCTTTTATTTTATTCAGGCAAATTAGCTTTAATTGCAGACTCCATAGTATTCCGAATTCGTATTTACAAAAGTCCTTCATGCAAAATGTTATTCCAAATGGCTTTTGTATTTTATAACAACCAATTCGCTCAAAATTTCTGACCAAGACGTGCCTTGTGGGGTCTCATAAAAATTTCGCCATGTGAAAAAATACTTTCCATAGGTGCCGAAGTCGCCTGGCGCACACAATAGCTTATCAAGCACTGGATTTAAATGTATAAATCGTGAGCCTGTTTTGAAATTCTTTCATGGTTTATCAGACCGTCTGGCTCAGAAAAAGTCTCGACAAGGCTTCCAGATACAGGCTTCCAGATACAGCATAACTTAGTTGCTGCTGCCGATGGGTTTTCTTGACCAACAAGACTTGTATCCGTCCGTAGGCATTTGTCGTAGGCTATGATGCAAACAGACTTGATAATTTTTTAATTCTTTTCTTAAATGATTGTTCATATTGACAGCCGGTCTTGGTCTTGCGAGACCAAGACCAAGACTTTGAACCTCAAGACCAAGACCAATACTTTGAACTTCAAGACCAAGACCAAGACTTTTAAAAACGAACTCGAGTGCACTCGAGACCAAGACCTTGGTCTCGAGGACAACAAGTCTGTTAAGGAGGAACCACCCAGTTTGCCCAAGATTTTATTTCTCAGCTAAGGACGATATTTGCGAACCGATGTTGGGTTTTCTTGACCAACAAGACTTGTATCCGTCCGTAGGTATTTGTCGTAGGCTATGATGCAAACAGGCTTGATAATTTTTTTTATTCTTTTCTTAAATGACTGTTCATATTGACAGCCGGTCTTGGTCTTGGTCTTGCGAGACCAAGACCAAGACTTTGAACCTCAAGACCAAGACCAATACTTTGAACTTCAAGACCAAGACTTTTGGTCTCAAGACCAAGACCAAGACTTTTAAAAACGAACTCGAGTGCACTCGAGACCAAGACCTTGGTCTCGAGGACAACAAGTCTGTTAAGGAGGAACCACCCAGTTTGCCCAAGATTTTATTTCTCAGCTAAGGACGATATCTGCGAACCGACGTCGGTGCCAACTGCTAACAAGGTTGTAGTTTTCTAAAGTTTTTTGTGGCCCTTTACCGATTGCTTACCTTAGCAACTATTTACTCTGGACCGTTGACGTTTCACTTTGGGCGTTAAGGCATTTAAGATCCCAATCTACGGCCCTGAGTTCATCGAGAGGGTTTGAAAATCCACGGAATAGGCCTAACCAATTGGATCGTTTGCAAGATTTTAATGAAATATTATTGTCCTCAAAACAAGAACTCGTTGTAACGGTGGCGTTACTCCCATTATGTCTCGTATTTTACTTTTAGCTCAGGCTTCCCAGCTAAAGTCGATTTCATGTCGGCTTTTTGTCAGTCCTTGATTATCCTACTATAGCCTAGGCACTCACCTGTCTTCGGGCAGCTTCACAAAATGCAGCATCGACTCCAAATGCCAAGCCGATCTAATATAATATTTATATATAATAGGTCTATACAGGGCTGACTATAATAGTCGCAGAGCTCGTGAATGCATGTGCATATCACGTGATATCTTACAGCCAATCTCCGACTACATGACTCGGCAGATTTCGATATGTTAATGAGGCCTTTATGACGTCAGAAAATGTGGATCTGGCCTATAATAATGGAAGTGTGGTACCATGCAGTTCGTCAAAACGGCACGAAACTCCGAGTGCATGTAGCATGACGGCTTAGAATTGAAGGCAGTGCGTGCAAAGGTTAAGAACCAGGAAAAATTCAATAGAGACAGACAGAGACAGAGACAAAGAAAAAACGTACAGACATAGACAGACAGAGTAGCAGCCTACGTATGGTATGTCTGTCTGTGTCTGTATGTGTTTTCTCATGTATGCCTCAACGGTAGCCATGGCCTTGAAGTGTCAACGACTTCGTTCTCTTGGTCGTCGTCATCGTCGTCATCATCATCATCATCATCATCATCATCATCATCGACGTCGTCGTTGTCTTCATCATCATCATCATCATCATCATCATCATCATCATCATCATCATCATCATCATCATCATCATCATCATCATCATCATCATCATCATCATCATCATCATCATCATCATCAGGATGTTATACCTTAACCAGGATGTTATACCTTTAAAATTATTATATAGGCCCTAATTTATGGTCTCTATCGAACCCTAACATTTAGTTATGCTATTATTTTTATCAGTTTCTTATGCATCTATTTGTATAACCTGTACTGTTAACCACAGTGTGTTTGCAGGTGGTATAATAAAGAATATACTTACTTACTTACTTATTATCATCACTATTAGTATTATTATTTCAACCTGTGCCTAAAGCACCAACATCTTTCAGGACCGGCAACGACAAAGCACACCAACCGCGACCCAGGTATAACATACACTCCAAGATCAATAGCCTTATTGAATAGCGCCTTCCTTACTTGTTGCCCGATGTGCAGCACCCTCGTAATCGTAATCGTAAACTCTAAATATATAAAGCTACCCTTGAAGGCTACGTACAAGGCATAGGCTTATTCACGAGCGCTGCGTCAAGTTAGAGGGTTGTCCGGAGAGTTGCCAAATGCAGATCCGAGTCCGGTTGCTAGATACGAGCAGAAAGAGGAGGCAGAGCAGGTGGATGCTGAGGAGGGTTTCGTTTAGGTCGAGATAGATTGGAAGGCGAAGGGTCAGATGAGAATATTGTTCTTGAAGAGGTGAGACTTTAGTTTTCGAATGGAAAGCCTGAGGGGTGATAGACGGGAAACCTGAGGCAGATGATGGATGGGTGAGTGACAATAATGATGAGGGACAGATGACCTGCAGAATTCCATGAGGGTGATCGTTTAAGAGTCGAGGGGCATTGCTTCTGTAGCTCATCATATATAGAATTGAGATTTCTTCCTAATCTCCATACAGGTCTGTGATCTGCGTAGTTATAACAAAAGCGTCGTTTTGTTACCATTGCAATAATTCTTCGATGACACCATTTTGACTGGCGTCAGGCATGGAGTAAGGGAGGGTCCACCGGCTCCTTCGTCCATGTCGTACAGGTACGTGGCTGTCTAATCAACTTCCGTTGATATTGGTGGTGACCCGAGGGAGGGAGGGAGGCAGGAGGGACTGAGGGAGGCAGGGTGGGAAGGATGGAAGGATGGAATGAAGGGGAAGGAGGACGGAGGAAGGAGGAGGAGGTAAAGCGGTCCCGCCCTCCTTCCCTCCCCTCCCTCCCTCACTGGCTGTGGTCAGGCATGGAGGGAGGGAGGGTCTACCGGACTATCGTTACTATTGTTAAGACAATAGCCACCAGAGTCAAGGCTACAATAATGAGGTTAGGCCACAGTTGGAATACTGCATCCAGGTATGGAATCCATACCTGAAACAGGACATGGAAAACCTGGAGAAACTGCAAAGAAAGAGCTACAAAAATGATTTGGGTATACAAGGATCTGAGCTACGAAGAAAGGTTGAAAAGGTGCAGGGTTGAACTGGCTCACCGGGACACCGGGAAATTCTTCGTTGGCCGGTCGCACAGGCTTGTACTGGGCCCGCGCCCAAAAAGAAAAAAATACGATTTAAAAATATTATGATATTTTAGTTGTAATTCTTAATAATTCTTGTGTTATAAATTAGAAAATATTGGCAGTGCACGGTTGTTACCAAGAAACTTACACTGCCACGTGAAACGTGCGGCAACGTGCCAATGTTCACTTTAACTCACCGTTGATTATAGTGCATGGAATTAAGAAACAGATGTGATCGATTTCTTGTAGCCTACACAGACACGCTACAACATGCTTCCATGATATTTCTGAATCAAACAAATTTAACAGTCCCACATAGACATGCTACAACATGCTTCCATGATATTTCTGAATCAATCAAATTTAACAGTCCCACATAGACATGCTACAATATGCTTCCATGATATTTCTGAATCAAACAAATTTAACAGTCCCAAATAGACATGCTATAATACGCTTTCATGATATTTCTGAATTAAACAAATTTAGCAATAGCGAAAACTCTCTTGGATTTTTGACAAGTTTTGAATTCATGTTGACAGCCCAATTGTTTTTTGAAAGTGTTTGAACACACAACTGTTATCTCAATATTTGCAAACAAACAGCATAGACATACGAGCCCATGATATGGTTCAAGATACTATCAATGAATTAAGCCAAATACTTCGAACTGTTGATGTCATTTTTAAAGCAGCTACACATTTTTCAGAACTTGCTAACAGTGAACTAGATAAAAGCAATCTCGACATTGAGGTTGAGACGGCTTTGAAACAGAAAAGAATTTGATCAACACAGAAATTGTCTGGAGAATCTACTAAAGACCAGCCAAATGAAAATGCGAAAGATAAATTTCGAGTAAATATTCACAACATTGCCTAATATTCCTTTCGGCTACTTAAATAATTTACACCTGAGTTGTCTTTTTTGGTGCCAATTTAAAGAACCTCTCCCACTGCAATGCTTCCTTTCCAGTGACAATCTTATAAGCTTCAATTAGAAATCCTCTGCTCCTTCTTCTCTCCAATGTTGTTAGTCCACACCTTTTCAGGGATTGTTGTGACTACCCAACCCAAGTTCATGCCACTGGAGAATGGATCAGGAGGTACGATTTCTTTGTGTTTTTGACCATCTTAAGCAAGTTAACTCCTCCTGCCCAGATCAACCATTTTCTTTGAGCGAAGCTTTGCTCTTTCAGACTGCTTCAGTCGCGCAGCTTGAGAATGGCAATTGAATACCCTGGTTGAATAGTTTTGGCCCAGCCAGAGAAAGACAGACGGAGCCCTGAATATTTTTCAGAAAACCACATTTTCTGTCATACATAAAAGATTTTAATGCATTTTAACGGTGGTGTAGTGCAAAATACGACAATGTCGAATTTCTAACACCAAAAATACAATATGTAAATAACACTACCTCTGTCTAACATAGAATCGACTCACTTTTCTCGAGGGTCTACAGAGTAAGTGGAATTTAAATTTTCAGATTTCATGCCTCCCCTAGAGTGACAGTTGTTTACATTTCGGTAACAGGACGTTTGGCAATCCAGGCCGCCACTTTCGGCACGCTTTCGACGCGCTTCTCCAGGGCCTTCAGCTTGGGATATTTGTCCAGAAGAGCCTCGTTGCCACTCAACTTCCCCCAGGAGACGAACATGTGAAAGGCTAGATCCGCCCATGTCAGCTGTACAGATAAAGAAACATATGCAGACAATTGAAAACGCTGTTGAAGCGACAAACTCGTATGATCTCAATTCCAGATGGCCACCTTTGCTAGACCCCGAATATGGGCCCACATTAGGTCATACGTGACAAATGGTGGCCATGCAGCTACACTGTCAGCATGCCCACATGAAGCCCACATGTAGCCCATTGAGGACACGTCTCATATAGTTTCCCAGATCTGAGTGTCGTACGATAAACGCTCTGGAATGTATGGAATGTCACTGATGCCGCCTAAGGCCTGCATCAGGCTTTGCCCGATGCAGGCACACGGGGGGTGCTAACCATGCCTGAGATGCCGTTCGCAGACCTTCCTACTGATGCTGCATAAGGCCTGCATTGGTCGAAGCTAACGATGCCTGCGAGACCAAATTATAAAAGCTACCCCTCTACGTGGAATGGGCTCCCACCTTCTCTGCGCTTATTTCTACGAGGCAGTCCACCTGCTTTCTTCCGCCTCCTTAAGTCTTCTCTGTTTAAACGTAGCTGGACAGGGTGCACCTCTGAGCAGGGTTCCTGGAGAGGCGCTATTATCAACTCAAAACGAATGAATGCTGATAGATGACTTCACGTTAGCTTACTTACTTAAATTGTTTCATGTTGCATCACTGATATGTATTAGTAACTATTAATACATATAATTGTGTTGCATAGATTGATGACGTAACTGACGTCATCCAGCTTGCTGTTGTTTAAGGTATCATGGGGAAGGAGGTGGGGATTTGTCGCCATCACTTTGTGGGCAAAGTTACACCCGATCTACATTAACAGGGGTTTACAGTGGTTCAGAAGACTAAAGCCTGTGTGAGAACCGACACAATATGCATGTCCTAGTATCCCATCTGCCCGAGCTTAGCCTTGAAGTTGTTGAGTGACTCCACCGAAACCGTCTCATCACTCGGTTCGTTCCAGGTGTTAAGTTAACTACTCTGCTATCACAGCAGAGATGACTGTTGAAAAAGATTTCTGTCGACGTCAACGGCCTCTGTTGTCATAAAATATCGTTAAACTCTGGATCCTCCTCCTCACGCCTATTAACTTTTACCAATACTACAATAATGATTATAGGCCTAATGCCCGCTTGAAATCCAATAATAAGCTCCAGTCTGACACCATAATATTATTAAGAAGAGGACAGATTGGCGAGTGCTTACGTTATCTCCGACGAAAAAGCCGTCGCCTCCTTTGTTCATCTTGAGAATTTTTTCCAGATTAGCGTATGAAGCCGGCAGTTGCTCTTCCGAATATTTCTTCTTCATCTCCGCCTGAACGGAAAATAAATTGAGTTAAATCACCGGGAAAACACTGAAATTGTTATCGGACACATTGTATAGTGCCGCTCGAAGAACAAACCAAATCAAGGCGTCCTCTATAGTAGCTCTATTTTGATGTTAAATATCATGTAGACCGAGACTGTATTACATCAGTTATCAAAGCAAAACTCTGAGGAAATACGATCTTTCGTACATTCATAGAAGACGCTAAAGCGAATACCAGTCACCAGATACATAAATATATGTTCTGAATTGTAATTTATTGTATGTAATCAAACATTTGCCTATAGAACCTTTTGAAGAGGAACTAATCGCAATCGCTCTCTACGGTCGTAAACGTGGACTTAAAACGTCGGAAATTTTGCACCGCAGACAAATTTTGCCCCTTAACACGACAGAAATGCAATTAGAGGCTGATCTAAAAACTTATGTACCCTCTCCACCTCACCCAACCCAAAAATAGAACAGGATTATACTTGTCTCGCTTCGTCTTTTTCATGAAAGTAAATGGTTAACGGTTTAACTCCATCTTCCATGCAGTCGATGATCATGTCCGCCTGGAGTTGATCCAAGTCCGTCTTTCCAGCGAGATCTGCAAACAAAGCAACTTGGCTACTGGGCAAGCAGTAAGTTTAATTTCATGGCAATCCTACGCCTGCCTCCGTGGTGTTTATAATAATGTGCCAAACCTCTTTTATCATCCTAAAATACCAGGCTAGGTGGAGAAAATACCGTCGATAGGCGGAGAAGGAAAGCTGCTACAGTTCTGTAAGTATCGTAAGGCGCATGGTGTCGGCCTCCGTATACAGCAGAGGTCTTCCTTCGTGAATCGGCAGCTGAAGGACGGAACGTTTATTTCTGAAAGGTTCACCAAACACTGAAGAGCTCTCATCAAACACAATGTTCAGGGGATGAAAGAAAAGTCACTGCACGCGGCCCGGAAAATACCTTGATGTCAAAGTCACAACGACTTTAAGTTAACTGCCAAGTAAAGAATCTGATTAATCAAACGGAGAACTCACGAAACCAGAGTGCAAAAAATCTGGAGAAGAATCGTCGCTACGATTTAAGACTTCACAAACGTTCACAAGTGCAAACAAGGCAGAACATCGAAGGCGCTGAGCAACTGTGAGTGAAAGACCTGCTCAAGGTCCCTACACAGTGACCGCCGGAGTGGAGGCTCTAACCTGTACTCTCCTGGTTACAGGCCAAGCGCTCTAACCAATCGGCTACAGTGCCCCACGGCTGCCAGAGAGACCAGAGAGAGGAGGCAGAGCAGCTGCTAAGGCGAGTTTCGTTGAGGACGAGAAAGTTTGGAAATCGGAGGAGCTGATGGTTTTAGTGTTGCGTGGAAAATACCTGTTCGATACTCCTTCCCTTAGTAGACGGCAAATGTGTAGAGACCTTGAGCAAGTCCTGGAAGAAAAAGGTAATGAAAATCAAGTTGGCTTTGTTTGATATCTTTTGCGTGATTATTCTCCCACCCTGAACCCCACGACCATAGCACATATAGCAAGATACCGCAAGATATGCGGCTGATGGTCATACTGGCACGTGGTTTACCAGCCCAGAAATAAATTGGTCAACGCGTGTTATTAGGCATCGTTGGACGTCGAATTCAACGCTGAGTGTAATACAGTTTGATCTACTGAATTGTCTGCTGCCTATTCGAGGTCATACAGGCCAAAGATACATCCGTAGGCCCTACAATTGAATACCTGTGAAAAGTCCCGAAATTGCAAAACACAACAAACGAGTATTAAAGTGCAAATAAAGTTTCACCAGGTATTGCTATCGTTATATACCATAAATTAGTCGATTGCAAATTCAATTTGGATTATAACATGCCAAATCCCGTCAAAATATTACAATCCCTTCTCTAGAAATTACAATAAAAACACAGGGTCCGGTCGGACCCCATCTTGGGCATTCGTGTACCAAAAAATACATTGGGCACTCGAGAGTTAAATTTGTCAGTTTATCATGACCTTTTCACCCTACAAGTACGTAGCCTTTGTCCTATGAACTTTCTCGGGGTCAACTGAATAGCGTGGGGCAAAATTAAATCTAATGAGGTTCACGGAATAGCCAAATTTGTCTAGAATTTCTTCTTACGATGATTTTGCTAGGTCAATGTGGATGGAAGAAATAAACACTTTTAAGTCTTACTGAATTTCCGGGCGAGATATCTACCAATGGCATAACTCTGGCAAAACGTCTTCCCGTCAATCTCGAAAATTGGCATCTGACCAAATGGAGTACCTACACAATGCAATCAACAGGCAATCAACACATCCTTATAGCCAACGCAACTCCGTAGCGCAATGGACGAAGAGCAATCTTTATAAATCTACTATTATTTCCTATTGAATGGCGACAAGGGTCACAAGTCCAGATCGGACTCGGACCAGCACAACATCATGAATTTTCAATACAAGACAATGCGACACAATACAATGCAATGTAATGCAATGCAATACAGAACAATACAGTACAGTGAAATACAATACTAAACAATACAATGCTATACAATACAAAACAACACAATGCACTGTAAAACAATACAATGCCACATACGACAATACAATATAATGCAATGCAACTGAATTTGATAATGCCCGTCACAAATTCAGAAGTGCACTTTCCAGTCGGACAACAGAAACTGTTAAGAACTACTAAATTTTCCGGTTTTAGTAAATGCATGCACTGATATCTCTCTAATTATATTCTAAACCGCTCATTAAATTCCATGTTTATTTCATTATGGCGCTAAACGTGAAAACTTTATCTAATAATAATCCAATTAAAAAGTAACACCAAGTTCAGAGAACATTTTAGACACCCTGATATTTAAAAGTTTGGAGTTCACGATAACGATTAAATTCTAAACTTAACTCAATAAATTTTCTTCAAGGAACTGTCATTAAATTTAAAATTAATTAAGTTACTGTAGAATTAGCATTATTAAGATAATTTAAGATGCGATGCTCACTGGACTTCAGAGCAGGCCATTTGTCTTTTTCCACTCGTACATCTTCGTATTCCACTTCGGCAACTGCAAAAATCAGGCGAACAATCTCGGCTCTTCCACGACTGTTGAAATAGGTCAGCTTATAATGCACCATGATTCAAGATCAACCGCGGAAAAATATAACCTGTGACACAGATAATGCACACGAAATTTTGTATAAAATATACCAGATTTTTGTATCGATCTACTTGTTAAATTTGGTGCTCGATAGTATAGTGGTTAGCGTGCTGGACTGTCAGTCGAGAGGCAAGGGCAGAAATTTGGTTCGAGATTTCTGTTCCACATGCACCCTCTAGCCAACTCAGTTATAATGAGTACATAGACCGCACGATATAATGTAATTACATGTAATATTACATGTAATATTACATGTAATATTACATGTTATATTACATGTAATGTCTGTGAAAAGATGAGACGGCGAGGGAGAGGACTGACCAATCGGTATTGGTCAGTCCTCTCCCTCGCCGTCTCTCCTGCCGAGGCTAAGAAAATGAAGCTGCTAACACTTCATACTCATTACTGCCTCTCAGGCTAGCTCAAGGGACTGCTCTTCATCTTCTTCTTCTACCTACTTGTTAAAGAGTAGCTTTGGAAGGTTCGAAGTTAGACATTGGGCTACTTTTGATTGGGCGTTATGTATGGGGGCTATAGAGCAGTGTAGCCTACGCCTATCTTTCAGTCAACCATAGTATCTTCGGTCTCTGCTGACTCATAACAGAACACAACAAAACATAAATATTAAATAACAATGGTTTTAAGTGGTTCAGAAGACGTTGTAGTCTGTACAGTGGCGGCGCCAGCGATATAATTTCAGAAGGTCGCGTCATGGTCATGGGAATTATTCAACAGGTCGAAGAAATGACTGTTTGGGTTTGACGCATCAAGCAGCATAGCCTCAACATAAGCAGCATAACTTAGATATTATGTAAAACGAAGAAAAATATTATTGAACTCTTATAGCCCATTTCAATTTTAGAGTTGACAACAGAGTACATACTGAAGTCTTTAGATTGGATTCAGGTTCTTCCTTTCAGAATCTCCTCAAAATTCCTCCATCCAGGCTTGGGACTGGCACTGCCTGGCTCTATGGGCACGTACGTAGCCTACTGTGGTGGAGTTCGTGTTTTGTGAAGTTTACAATTTCACATAAGCACAAGACTTCAGATGTGAATTAAAATAAAACAATTCAGTTGGGTGGTGGAGTTAGAAAAAGGTGAGACGCAAAATGACGATATATATATAGACAAATGGTTCTGACACTAGAGAAACTAAAGCAACCATCATTCCATGAATCGTATCGTGAACTCCAAACTTCTAAAGCGCCACTTGAAAGCCAGGCGCAGGTCACCAGTTTATTCACGAGCACTGCATCAAGTCAGAGGAGTTTCCAACGGATATAGTCAAAGGCGGTGCTCGAAATGGAAAATTTTACAAAACGGAACGCTAGTCAAAGATATGGGAGCATTCATGTTAATTTCGTAGTATTTTCCAAAATAATTCATTTGACGAACCGGAACGGAACGCTAATTCATTTTGACGAACCGGAACGGCGTTCCGGTGCGTTCCGGTCCATTTCGAGCACTGGTCAAAGGATGTCCAAGTCTGGTTTCCAGAGGGTACAGATCAATGAAGGAGACAGAGCAGCCGCTAAAGCGAGTGTTGTTTAGGTCGAGAAGAATCGGAAGGTGGAGGTATGCAGCACAGGGGTCGAAAATGTATTGATAATTTATTTTACAGTATTTTCTCATAATCAGAAAACACGCTTATGGCGAAAATTATACTAAAATATTGTTGTGAATTAACTTCACAAAACATTCATTTTTCTGCAGGACGAGATGGTTATGCCCCTGCCAGCATGCTCATGTAGGACCCATATTCACAAGTTGGACCCATATAGGGCCAATCTGGGTTTCACGAGGGATACGTGCCTCCCTGCGGGCTTTGAGGATGGATAGTGTTCATGTGGGGGCGGAGGTTAACGGATTCATATGGTAGAAGACGAAGGCATTCAGCCAATGAAGACGATGCCTAGCAACGTTAACTCCACCATAGCAGAACTCTGGTGGTGATAGTCCCAAGTCTGGATAAAGGAGGAGGGCGACGTCAGCGGTCTTGATGGCCATAAGATGTCAAACACTGGAAACTTCTACTGCTACAAACAAGCTCAACTGTCAGAGTCGACTTTACGGATTCGAAAACAGAGACTTAATGGCACTGAATCACACATCTGGAGTTAGTATTTGAACAGAGCTTTAAAAGGAGCTACTTAAAGCAAATGAATTCAGGAGGAATCACCCAGTTTGTCCACGATTTTATTTCTCAGCTAAGGACGATATTTGCGAACCGACGTCGTTGCCAACTGCCAACACGGTTGTAGTTTTCTAAAGTTTCTTTGCAGCCCTTTACCGGTTGTTTACCTTAGCAACTATTTACTCTCGACCACTGACGTTATTCTTTGGACGTTGATGCATTTAAGATCCCCATCTACGGACCTGAGTAGCTTGATATGGATTGAAAATCCACGGAATCATTCATTCATTCATTTGAGCATTTATATGGCGCCCCTTCAAGCAGGTTACTCAGAGGCGCTCCAGACTCCAGCACGGATATAGAGAACAGTTTTTAGCATAGTGTAGAAAGACTCAGGTTGAGTTTTAGGAAGGAGACGCAGCTCCAGAGGTACCCCTTCCATACCACAGGGCCAGCCACCAGAAATGCTAATCAATTGTCCGTAATGCAAGATTTTAATGAAATTGTCCTCAAAACAAGAAAAAGTTATAACGGTGTTACTCCCATTGTGTCTCGTAGTTTACAATATCCAGAGACTCCTCAGCTAAAGTCGATTTCATGTTGGCTCTTCATAACACTGCTATGCATTTTAAAAGAAAGAATCAGATGTCTGATTTATTTTTACTGATTTTATACAATTCTGACATCCTGATTTCAAATATGTTGATGAAATTTGGCCATCACGTCACAATTTCGTACAAATCAAATTATAAGTTTATTGAATTTTTACATTATTGAGAAATTATTTTCTCTTTGATACACTGCAGAAAAAAATTATAAGAAAGGTTTATAAAAGTCCTGATGTCAAAATCTTAGAAACAGATGACAGTGCCCAGATGTTTACAATAATTTTATACAAAATATATGGCAAAATCTTGTATACAATGAAACCGAGACATAAACCGTCTTAGGGACAGAAACGTGTTTTCTTAGATTTTCTTGCGTGTTCTTCCTCTGACGAACAATCTCTGTTCATCATCCAGAAATAGTCCATCAAATCAAAGGGGGTTTCCAGAGAGTAGTCCAAAAGTGGTCCAAGTCCGATTCCAGGGTACCAGATCAGGAGAGGCAGAGTAGCTGTCAAGGCGGGTGTCGTTTACGGCGAGAAGAATTGGAAGGCGGAGGATCAGATGAGTCAGGGTAGGAGTATTTGAAAAGGTGAGACTTCAGTTCTGAGTGGAAAGTCCGGGGGTGATAGATAGAGGAACAAGAGGAGGAGGATGAAGGACGGGTAGCAATGATGATGGAGGCACTGAGAAAGTGCGGAATTCAGGAGGGAGATCATTCCAGAGGCGTGGTGCTGTGATGGAAATGGCTCGGTTGGAGAACTTGAGGTGAGTAGTGACTGGGGGTCGAGAAAGACTGAGATAGGACGATGATTGGGTCTGAATGGTGAAGAGATCACGAAGTTACTTGGGCTGGGAATATTGTAGGGAGTTGTAGGATAGTGATAGAACTTTATAGTGGATTCGCTCTGTGATTTTTAACCAATGGAGTGATTTGAGGATGGGAGTGATATGATGATGTTTGGGCGTTCTAGTGACAGCTCTGGCTAGTGAGTTTTGGATAAGCTGTAGATGCTTGATTTGAGTGGATTCGAGGTTGAGAAAAAGAGAATTGCAGTAATCAAGCTTTGAATGAACAATGGAGGTAGCAATGGTGGAGGCAGTTTTAAGGTCGAGCATGGGTCGTATGCGTCGGAGGTCATGAATGTGCATGAAGCAGGAGCGCGAGAGGTTGGAGATGTGGTTAGAGAAGGAGAGGTGTGGATAAAAAATAACACCAAGATTGCGAACAGAGGAGTCAGCGGTGAAGGTGAGAGACGATGAGTTAGTCGAAAGGTTTATGGAAGGATCAGGGATTTTCTTGATTTGATCAGGAAGGCCTAGGATGATGAATTCAGTTTTGGAAGGGTTAAGGCAGAGGAGATTGGATGACATCCACTCTTAAATAAGGTTAACCACGTTGAGTAGTTGTGTGATGGCGGTGGAAAAAGAGTCTGGGAAGAAGGATATGAAGAGTTGGGTGTCATCTGCATAGAGATGGTGGTCGACAGAGGAGGATTTTATGATATGGCTTAAGGGTGTGGTATAAAGGATGAAAAGTAGTGGATCCAGGACGGAGCCTTGAGGGACACCACAGGAAAGAGGAAGGGGTTGTGAGCAGTGGCTGGAGGCTTTAACAGAGAAGGATCGGGAAGACAAGTAGGACTGGAACCAGAGTGGAGCAGTATCAGAGACGCTAAACCAAGAAGATAGTCGTTGAAGAAGAAGGCTGTGATCAATGGTGTCAAATGCGGCAGAGATGTCGAGAAAACCCTACGTGATACAGAAAAACGGATATCATTTTTGAAATCAGCAGACTAAAATCTTTTAGAAAAACATGTCTTTGGCAGAACATCAAAAATCATGCATAGCAGTGTAATATGTCAGTCCTAGATTATCCTTCTATAGGCACTCACCTGTACTCGAGCAGCTTCACAAAATGCAGTAACGACGCCAAATGCCAAGCTGCTCTAATATATTATTTATATATAATAGGTCTATACATGGCTGACTATAATAGTCGCAGAGCTGCATATCACGTGATATCTAACAGCCAATCTCCGACCACATGACTCGGCAGAATTCGATATGCTAATGAGGCCTTGAGAACGTCAGAAAATGGAAATTAGGGTGGAGTGAAAAAATGAAATTAACATTTCAGAATCGGCAGGGTGTGTAAAAGTTGTCTACTGTGCCCAGTAACCTGCATGTAAAATAATACTGAATTTGGTTAAATTCTTGAGGTGCCCAAAGGCCACTCAAAAAACACGAATTGCCGAAATTTTGCATCGATGGCATGAATTTTTTTAATACTTGCAATGTGATGTTTTTCACTCTTGTGATATTATTTTGGCGATGCCTTTTGTAAATATATACTGACGACCGAAAGGTAGACTGCAAGAATGTCAGCCAAACAGCCAACAACAATACAAACTAGTAGCTCTCCACTATCTCCAGTATTTGGTGTTCCTTCAGAATTTTCTCAAACAGTGTTTCCGACATGTGCTGACAAGATGGAGTTCTTCCTACTTGTTCCTGATGACATGAAGCGAGATTAAAGAGTATTTGGTCCAGCAGTACCAGATGCAAACAACTCTACACGTAAGTGCTGTGGCAAGGAAATGTGACAGATACGATGTTTCTGATCGAAGACTAGAATTGCAGGAATCAAGCTTTCAATGAACAATGAGGTAGCAATTGTGGATGAAGTTTTAAGGTCGAGCATGACCCGTATGAGTCGGAGGTCACGAATGTGCATGAAGCAGGAGCGCGAGAGGTAGGAGATGTCGTTAGAGAAAGAGAGGTGTGGATCAAAAGTACAACCAGGACTGTGGACAGAGGAGTCAGAGGTGAAGGTGAGAGACGATGAGTTAATCGAAAGGTTTTTGGAAGGGTCAGGGATTTTCTTGATTTGATCAGGAAGGCCTAGGATGATGAATTCAGTTTTGGAAGGGTTAAGGCAGAGGAGATTGGATAACATCAACTGTGAAATAAGCTATATTTACTAGGAAATGTCCTGATGAAGTTGCTAATCGAAAACCCGCCCCAGTAATTCATTCAAGATGGCTTACAACTGCTAACAGATACAGAATTCTGCTTGAAATAGCTCTAGTCTATATAAGTCAAGTCATAAATCACGAATGAATATTGCATACGTTATGTATAAAATGGTTAAACTGCAATCACAGGCTACTAAAAATTTCATGTAAATGATGACAGTTAAACTGCAATAACGTCAATGCTACATATAGAATTTTATTTCGTTGGCATTCTTTAACCAAGAAAATACTACTCCAGACTGTCCGCCATTTTGTTTTCTGGCTGTGCTACATATATTTCTTTAGTTCCATCGCATTCCTTGACCCCGAAAATGTTAATTTAGACTCTAAAATCATGTTTCCATCACATACATGACTTTACTTGTAGCCATTTCAAGATATTGACCTCTACTTTGGACGCCATCTTGTTTTTCCATACAACCGCTAAAAGTCCAGCTTGCAAACCACGATGTTCGTTTTCAGCATGGTCAATTTAGTCTAGAAACACCTATTAGCAAATTGTTATATGAATTTCATCTAACAAGGTCATTTTAAAATTGAAAGCCTAGTCCATTATGGAAGATCTAAATATTTGGGTTATAATGGGATAGGTTTTCACAGTTGAGGCAGCTGAAAACATAATCCTAGAGGCAAGATATTTTACGCTAGCAAAAACTAGTATCCATACACAGGTTTTGCACCCCTGCCAATTGCAGATTCCTAAAAAAATTTACCTATAACTTTCACTCCACCCTAATGTGGATCTCACCTATAATACTGGAAGTGTGTTACCAGTTCGTCAAAACGGCACGAAACTCCGAGTGCATGTAGCATAACGGCTGAGAATTGAAGGCCGTGCTTGCAAACGCTAAGAACCAGAAATAATTCAAAAGAGACAGACAGAGACAGAGACAGAGAAAAAACATACAGACACAGACAGACAGACAGACAGACAGACAGACAGACAGACAGAGAAGTAGCCTACCACACAGGAGCCTCAATGGCAGCCATGGCCTTGAAGTGTTACGACTTCGTTCTCTTGGTCATCGTCGTCGTCGTCGTCGTCGTCATCATCATCATCATCATCATCATCATCACCACCACCACCATCATTCATCATCATCATCATAATCATCACTGTTAGTGTTATTGTATCAACCTGTGCCTAAAGCACCAACATCGTTCAGGTAGCAAAATCAATCCAGTGATCACAGAGCAGGACTCGACAGCAACAAAACACACCCACCACGGCCCAGGTATAGGCATACCATCTAAGATCAATATCCTAGCTGGGAGGGTCCACCGGCTTCTTCGTCCATGTCGTACAGGTACATGGCTGTCTTAACAACTCCTCTTGATAAGGGCGGCGAACCGAGGGAGGGAGAGAGGGAGGGAGGGAGGCACGGAGGCACGGAGGGAGGCAGGGTGGGAAGGAGGGCAGGAGGGAAGGAAGGGGAAGGAGTAAGGAGGAGAAGGTAAGGCGGTCCCGCCCTTCGATTCCTTGCCACCCTCCCCTCCCTCTTTCACTCGCTGGGGTCAGGCATGGAGGAAGGGAGGGCCTACCGGACTATCGTTATTACTATTGTTAGGACAATAGTCACCAGAGACAAGGCTACAATAATGAGGTTGGGCCACAGGTGGAATACTGCATCCAGGTATGGAATCCATACCTGAAACAGGAGATGGGGAAACTGGATAAACTGCAAAGAAGAGCTACAAAAATGATATGGGGCTACAAGGATTTGAGCTATGAAGAAAGGTTGAAAAGGTGTGGACTAACAACA
The DNA here is from genome assembly GCA_963556255.1 of Allolobophora icterica. Taxonomy (NCBI): domain Eukaryota; kingdom Metazoa; phylum Annelida; class Clitellata; order Crassiclitellata; family Lumbricidae; genus Allolobophora; species Allolobophora icterica. The sequence goes on along the minus strand of OY744611.1, from coordinate 53,238,415 downwards.
TTGGAGAGAAGAAGGAGCAGAGGATTTTAATCGAAGCTCAAAAGATTGTCACTGGAAAGGAAGCACTGCCCATGGGAGAGGTTCTTTGAATTAGCACCAAACAAGACAACTCGGGGACACAGGTATAAATTATTTAAGAAGCCGAAAGGAACATTACGGCAGAAATTCTTCAGGGCAAGAGTTGTAGACCAGAGGAATGGTTTGGATGAGTGTAATGTCTCAGTGGACACTATAACAGCTTTCAAGAAGAAGCTAGGAAAATTGGGTTACTATAATAGTGTTGTGGTTAGCATGTTGGACTGTAAATCGAGAGGTCGTGGCCCCGCCGAGGCAGAAATTTGGTTCGAGATTTCTGCCCCATCTGCACCCCCGACCAACAGCTATAATGAGTACACTAGCGGTATTCTGCCGGTGGAAAGATGAAACGGCCAGGGAGAGGACTTGCAACCCACCCTCTTATGCCGAGACCAAGAAAATGAAGCCGCAAACATTTCGTACCCATGGCTGTTTCAAGGTTTGCTTGAGGGACTGCTCTTCTTCTTGTTATTGTTCCTCGTCTTCCTCTTCTTTTTCTACCACCACCACCACCACCACCACCACCACCACCACCACCACCACCGCCACCGCCACCGCCACCGCCACCGCCACCGCCACCGCCACCGCCACCGCCACCGCCACCGCCACCGCCACCGCCACCGCCACCGCCACCACCTCCTCCTCCTCCTCCTCCTCCTGCTTCTCTTTTTTGTACTTAGTCACCCTCCACATTTAAGGTGAGTGACCGCCCTCGCCGTCTTGATCCTCAATGTGAACTCACTTCGATGCTGAGTCGTTTGGGGGAGTAAGAGAAGCGGGTAACTCAACACTTTCGTAAACCTGGCGAGGATATCTTCTACGCGCTCCGTATAGACAAATAACCGAACCTTAGACGATTTTTGGTAAACATAGAGTCCAATCGCTAACCTACAACTCACTACAATACTCCGAGCGAAAGAACCTTCGAGAACTCTTCACCATCGAGCCACTCGGCATCCTCGTTTCTCACTCTATCCCGTCCCCCAGTCACTAGTCGCCTTAAGTTCTCGAACTGCACCTCAACTCTGGAACGAACTTTCCCTGAATTCATCATATTCTCAGTTCCTCCTCCCACACCGCCACTCACTCATCGTCATCTACCTCAGACCCATCTACTCATCACCCCACAATCAGGCTTTCCACTCCAAATTGAACTCTAACCTCGTCGAGAATTCCTACCCTAATCCATCCGATCTTCTGCTCTCCAAGCTTTCTCGTCCCCAACGAAATCCGCCGTAACAGCTGCTCTGCCTCTCTCCGGTCTCTGGCAACCGGATTCGGACTTCCACTGGACACCGATCTCTGGACAACCCATCTGATAGGACGCAGTTAGGCCCCCTGGAAGCAGTCGTGAATTCGACAATATCCCCTCTTTTACACAGTATATATGTTATTAAAGATTTTTCTCTAAACATACGCCTTTATTGCCCTTATCCACAACATTGGGTGTGTTAGTTAAGATATGTTAGTTAAGATATATTTGTTTGATGTAAGCTAACTAATGTAATATTACTTAAGCTACCTCGTGTGTAGCGATATGTATCCTGAACTTACTTTTTTTCTCTAAACTAGCTGCCACGCTCTCTATGGTTACCGTGCATTATTCACCGCGTCAGGTGGCCCTATTAGAGAGATTCCCCATCACTTTTGGGTTTCCGCCTAGTAACCTCTGTATGAATGCAACTTACCGCGCATACTGCATAATTGTTAGTCAATGGTTACAGGAAATAAACAGAATTGAATTGAACTGAATTGAGTTCAAAAGTTTTCCTATAATAACTAATGGTTTCTTAACATTCACTGTCTTCGAGTTGCTTCTAGGGATTGTTGTGGCTACCCAACCCTAGTTCATGCCATTGGAGAATGGATGAGGAGGTAGGATTTCTTTGTGTTTTTGACCAGCTGAAGGAAGTTAACTCTTCCTGCCCAGATCAACCATTTTCTTTGAGGGTATATCTTTGCTCTTTCAGACTACTTCAGTCTTGTAGCTAGAGAATGGCAATTGAATGCCCTAGTTGAATAGTTTTGACCCAGCCAGGAAAGACAGTCGGAGCACTGAATATTGGTAAGAAAACCACAGTTTCTGCCAAAAAAGACTTTAATGCATTTCAACGGTCGTTTAGTGCAAAATACGACAATGTCGAATTTCTAACAACGAAAATGCAATATGTAACTAACACTACCTCTGTCTGACCTAGAATCGACTCACTTTTCTCGAGGGTCTACAGAGTAAGTGGAATTTAAATTTTCAGATTTCATGCCTCCCTAGAGTGGCAGTTGTTTACATTTCGGTAACAGGACGTTTGGCAATCCAGGCAGCCACTTTCGGCACGCTTTCGACGCGCTTCTCCAGGGCCTTCAGCTTCGGATATTTGTCCAGAAGAGCCTCGTTGCCACTCAACTTCCTCCAGGAGACGAACATGTGAAAGCCTAGATCCGCCCATGTCAGCTGTACAGAAAAAGAAACATTTGCAGACAATTGAAAGCGCTGTTGAAGCGATAAAACTCGTATGATCTCTATTCCAGATGGCCACCTTTGCCAGGAACAGAATATGGGCCCACATTAGGTCATACGTGACAAATTGTGGCCATGCAGCTACACTGTCAGCATGCCCACATGGAGCCCATATAGGACACATCTCATATTGTTTCCCAGATCTGAGTGTCGTACGATAAACGCTCTGGAATGTATGGAATGTCACTGATGCTGCCTAAGGGCTGCATCAGCAAAAGCCCGATGCAGGCACACGGGCGCTGCTAACCATGCCTGAGATGCCGTTCGCAGACCTTCCTACCGATTCTGCCTAAGGTCTGCATTGGGCGAAGCTAACAATACCTGAGAGACCGAATTATAAAAGCTACCCCTCTACGCGGAATGGGCTCCCATCTTCTCTGCGCTTATTTCTACGAGGCAGTCCACCTGCTTTCTGCCGCTTCCTTAAGTCTTCTCTGTTTAAACGTAGCTTGAAAGAGTGCACCTCTGAGCAGGGTTCCTGAAGAGGCGCAATATAAATTATCAAAACGAATGAATGAATGAATTAACGGCGATGAACTCTGACGGGTACTTAATTATCGAAATGCTGATTGATGTCCACGTTAGCTTACTTACTTACTTAAATTGTTTCATGTTGCATAGATTGATGACGTGACTGACGTCATCCATCTTGCTGTTGTTGAAAGTATAATGGGGAAGGAGTTGGGGATTTGTCGCCATCACCTTGTGGGCAAAGTTACACCCGATCTACACTGACAGAGGTTTACAGTGGTTGAGAAGACTAAAGCCTGTGTGAGAACGGCCAACGGATATATGACATGTCCTAGTATCCCATATGCCCGAGCTTAGCCTTGAAGTTGTTGAGTGACTCCACCGAAACCTTCTCATCACTCGGCTCGTTCAAGGCGTTAACTACTCTGCTGTGATAACTGTTCAAAATAATTTCTGTCGACGTCAACGGCCTCTGTTGTCATAAGATATCGTTAAACTCCTCCTCCTCCTCCTCCTGCTCCTCCTCCTGCTCCTGCTCCTCCTCCTCTTCCTCCTCCTCCTCCTCCTCCTCCTCCTCCTCCTCCTCCTCCTCCTCCTCCTCCTCCTCCTCCTCCTCACGCCCTTGAATACTACAGTTATGATTATAGGACTAATGACCGCTCGAAATCCAATAATAAGCTTCAATCTGACACCATGAGAAGAATAAGGAGTGCGTGCTTGCTTACGTCATCTCCGACGAAAAAGCCGTCGCCTCCTTTGTTCGACTTCAGAATCTTTTCGAGATTAGCGTATGCAGCCGGAAGTTGCTCCTCCGAATATTTCTTATTCATCTCCGCCTGAACGAAAAATAAATTCTATTAAATCACAGGGAAAACATGGAAATTGTTATCGGACACACATAGTGCCGCTCGAAGAACAACCCAACTCAAAGGCGTCCTCTGTAGTAGCCCTATTTTGATGTTAAATGTTATTTAGACTTGGACTGTTAGATGAGTTAACAAAGCAAAACTCTGAGGAAATACGATCTTTTCGCACATTCATAGAAAACGCTGTTGCGAATATCAGATGTATACATAAATATATGTTGTGAATAGTCCGTTGGCTTATGTTAGGGAACACAAATTTTGGGTAGAATCTTGGCAACGATGTTTAAATTAAAGATATGATAGTTCTGAAGCAGAAAAATGCTGTTGCCAATTTTTCTTTCATGGTTTACGCCCCCTAGCGGACGTTTTAGCATGACGTCATATCCCCACCTTAAAAACTGCCAATTAGTCAGTCAGCTTGGTGTAAAAAATTGCTCAATTGATGTTGGAAGCATGAAATTTGGCACATGGTAACAACATACGATGAAGAAACATTTTAGCTATAGGGCCACCGCAGATTTGCCTTCTGGCCTCATTGGCAGCCATTTTCCAAGATGGCCGACCGAAAAGAGAGGTTTTTCAATATCTCAGCTTCTAGTTTTTCTCTTATAGGTAGGTGATTGCAATTAGTTCTATTGAAATCCTTGCCCATAAATATGTATGTTTAGACACCAAGATTACGATTCTAAGTCAACTAGAAGCTGGCCCTATAGCTAAAATGTTTCTTCATCGTATGTTGTTACCATGTGCCAAATTTCATGCTTCCAACATCAATTGAGCAATTTTTTACACCAAGCTGACTGACTAATTGGCAGTTTTTAAGGTGGGGATATGACGTCATGCTAAAACGTCCGCTAGGGGGCGTAAACCATGAAAAAGAAATTGGCAACAGCATTTTTCTGCTTCAGAACTATCATATCTTTAATTTAAACATCATTGCCAAGATTCTACCCAAAATTTGCTTCCCGTCATTTTTGTGATATAAGCCAACGGACTAGAATTGTAATTTATTGTATTCATACATTTGCCTATAGAACCTTTTGAAGAGAAACTAATCGCAATCGGTCTCTACGGTCGTAAACGTGGACTTAAAACGTCGGAAATTTTGCCCCGCAGAAAAATTTCCCCCCTAAAACGACAGAAATGCAATTAGAGGCTCATCTAAAAACTTATGTACCCTCTCTACCCCACCCCACTTCCCCAAAAGAACAAGTATAATACTTTTCTCGCTTCGTCTTGTTCATAAAAGTACCAGGCAAACTGTTCTACTGCATCTTCCATGCAGGCGATGATCATGTCCGCCTGAAGCTGTTCCAAGTCCGTCTTTCCAGCGAGATCTGCAAACAAAGCAACTTGGCTACTGGGCAAGCAGTGAGTTGAATTTCATGGCAATCCTAAGGGCTGCATCCGTGGTGTTTGTAATGTGCCAAACCTACTTTTGCCCTTTTCCCAACGTTAATTCACAAGTGCACACCGACTCTGCGGCAGAACATCGACGGCGCTGAGTAACTG